>JAXGGA010017787.1:0-23476 GCA_038373865.1 Uloborus plumipes | reverse complement strand
TTTTTTTACAGGATGGGACGTAAACGTAACTTAACCCATTTATGCCCAGTAGCCTAAAAACGGGACGTTTGTTAGTTACTGCATATGGGTCATTTTCAAAATTTGCTTACATTTGCTGTCCGGAGGTTAAAAAGACGATTTTGAAGCATAACTTATACTTTAAATTCAATGCGAATAATTATTTTCTGCAAGAAATACCCCCAAAAAAATTCTGTCACTTAACAAATTATTGAAATGTATTTATTTATTTTTATATAAGTCTTTAAAAATAAGAATCAAGGCAAAAACGCTTGTCCATTTCCAATTTTCGCAAGTTCAACTATTTTTTTGCTATACTTAATGGTCAAAAAAAGTAAATGCGACATATTATTTTTATACATTGACTATTAGTATATGGTATTCATGATAAATATTGACAATAGTAATTTTATTTCAATAAGAAATGTATGAATATATTTTGTCCGGAAGTTCTTGTCAAGTCCGTTACCCTAAGATTATTTTAGCTTAAAAAGGTATTTATTGAAGTCAAAAGATGTTAACACGTATTCAGTTAACTTAATAAACTAGTGAAGTAACTATTTCGTACCATTTTGTTTCCCTAAGTCGAGAAGTATTGCTGTGGCGTTTCGCACAAAATTTGTTCCAGGTGCGTATTTTTATTCTTTGTCAAGTCCTTTACCAAAGATTTTAGTATTAATTTTTACTTTTTCAAAACTTTTAACCCTAAATATTGTTCCTTATACAACTCTAAGAAAATGCATATTGTCGTTCAATTTTTAAATTCGACAACCTAGCCATAATTTGACATTTTGGTTGAAATGTCAATTCCGTTACTGGTCAAATCCGTTACCAAATGTCAAAATCGTTACCATAGAGATTTTGATCAATATTTCAATCATCACAAACATTGTTTTAAGCTTCAGGGCGCAAATAATTTCAAATGAAGTTGGTTCTAGGCTCTATGATATAGTTTAAAAGTGAGATTTCATATTGATTTTGTATGGTAATGGACGACAATTTTCCTTGAAACTTACAGTTTTACAACAGCATTTGAAAACTTAATTATTCATCAAAGTGTACAACCAGTTACTATTTTACACACCTACAATATGTGACTAAACATCTGTTAGTGTTTCTAAAAGAAAATAGCAAGTTAAAAAAAAATACTTAAAAATTTTGAAATGTAAGCATATGGTGAAAATGACCCATATGCAAACCTGTAATGGGTATATCATTTTACTAAAGCTCTTTTTCACAAGTTAAATAGTTCTTCTTCTTGAGAAAACCAGATAGAACCACTAGTTGGACATCAGAGTTTATTTATTGACAACTATTTTCAGACAAATCAGTCAAGCAACGATCCAGCATGGGTAACCTCAAAAAGTAAGTTTTTTTTTTTGCGAACTTATTTTTCATAAAATTAAACTATTTTAAAATGGTTTGCTTAAAATTGATCAGAGATGCCTTCGGTAGTGTTACTTTGCAAAATGAAAGTCAACTAAGGTCGTACTTTGCTCACATATCTGCACAATATCCCATAAACAGGACGTTAAATAACTTAATAAATATGGCAACGGCGAACTATTTCATGCCTAAAATGTATGTAAACTATTCCAAGTAAGAGTTTTAAGCAGGTAAAAATTGAAAAAAATTGTTAAAAAAAACTTGGGCATAAATGTTTTAAGGTCAAGAATTACACAACATTTCACCAAGAGTGCCTCGATGGGAGGTCACGGGAGGACCCTGAATACTCCCCAAAAAAATCCTTATTCTGTACATTTTATCTGGCTATTCAGCAATAGGAAAAAACTAGTATAGAATTGCTTTTTTTTTTGGGGGGGGGGGGTCATGGGAAATTCCTTTTGTTTTCTGTTTGGGCGTTGTGCAGTCCCTCTTTCAGACTGGAAGTCTGCCAACGTCTCCCGTATTATCTATGCTGATGCTCCCTGCAAGAGGCCCATGCTGGTTATGGTGGCGAAGGAGCACACACACACCCGCGCGCAATTTGTCATTGCGAAAAGCATAATTTGAATTCAAGATGTAAAAATTCAATTTTTTTTACTTATTATTTTCATTCCTACAATATAGCTGTTTGTGTGCAGCCATTCGCTGTTTGTGTGAGTGCATGATCATTGTTTTATCTTTCGGCACATTGGGATTTTGCCCCTCGCAAATTTTTGGGTTTGTGGAGCCCCTGAAAGCAACAATCTATGCTTTTTTCCACTACCAGAATTTAGAATGGCTAGAAAGTACTTTTCACATTGCAATATTACAACTCTAAATTTTCCAGTAGCAAAATCCTATACTATAATACGAGAGATGGTTGCCAAATCGAAAATCACCCCAGAATTAATAAACTCCGGTAAACTTGGGGCTCTGGGGTTTTTGGCCACGAGGAATCGATTGGCGTCGGTTTTGAAGCGCTACGGTCGAACAGTTCGGAGTTACAGATAGGATTCATTAAAAGTTTGAGAAGATTTCTTACTACGCCATTTTCTTTATGATTACTCTTTTTGTTACTGTTTCATAGCAACCACGTGTTAACAATGGATTTCATTAGAGCCGCTATATAGATAGGCCGACGCATCAAGATTAAGTTTTACCACTTTGGATCCAATTCCTTAACTTTTACTTTCAAATTTTCATTGTTGCGGAGTAGGGTTACTAGAAAAAAGTTTTGGCACATTGCTAAGCTTTGCCAAAGCCACGTGCCGCTAATAATTGCTCACAGTGAAAAATTACCAAAACGCGATTACTGGCCAGAAAAGACAACCACTCAAGCACACAAACACGCGCTGGATCCAAAGTGGTGAAACTTAATCTTGATGCGCCGGCTCGTATATATAGGGGCCTTAGATTTCATACTTAATCACATCAGCGTAAATTTATATTTTTATGGTATTTGGCAAATAATTTTTGGCAACACGTTAGAATTGTTATTGTTTTTGAAATTTAAAAGAGATCGATCAAAATAAAGTTAGAATTGTGTATGGGCCGCGGTAGAGCCGCTATATAGACAGGCCGACGCATCAAGCTTAAGTTTCACCACTTTGGATCCAACTCATTAACTTTCACTTTCATTTTTCATTGTTGAGGAATTAGGGTTACCAGAGTAAAGTTTCGGGACATTACCAAGCATTGTTAAATTTACGTAAAAAGTTACCAAAAGGCGATAACTGGCCAGAAAAGACAATCCTCACACACACGCTGGATCCAAAGTGGTAATCTTGACGCGTCGCGTCGGCTCGTCTATATAGGGGCCTGAGGCCGCAGTAGTCCAATCGGTAAGACGTTGGACCCGTAACCGGAGGGTCTCGGGTCGATCATATAGCCGCCGATCAAAGGTCCACCGTCTTCATTAATGGTTGCTGGGGGACGTTAAAAATGTTCGTGGTCACAAAATCCTCCAAGTGAAACGAAACCTCTGGGGTGTGCTGGGCCAAGGGTTTACTCGGTCCTTGCGCCTTTTTCAGAAATGAACAGAGCGCACTTCAGGGCCCCATCCCGGTTAAAAATCGAGTTGTGGTATGTACGGGGGGGGGCCTGGAGTGTAAAGTGAAGTGAAAGTCAAAACCAACTGGAACCAAATGCGTACTGGAGAACAGGGACTCCGCATCCATTCTCATCAACCCCTCCCGCGTCTTCGGCGCCAAATGAAATGAAATTAGGTGTGATTTTACGGTGAGCATGGATTAAATAGGGTTGTGTTTTTTAAAATAAATTACGGCTTTTTTGAATGCGTAATTGCAACCAAAGGCTCAAAAATGCTTTTCATGTTTATCTAAATAAGTACTTCGCACTTTAGAAAAAAAACACGAGTTTACAAACCTGTTTTTTTTTTTTTTAAACCGAGCGGGCTCGGTTACCTGGTACACGTTAGGAGTAGTACGAGGAATGGTTGCCAAGTCGAAAATCGCCCCAGAATTAATTAACTCCGGTAAACTTGGGGGTCTGGGGTTTTTGGCCACGAGGAATCCCGAGGTTTGGTTTTTCTAAATAAATTTGTCAAAAATATTGAACTTCAACACACTTCAATCTTTACACTGCTCACTTTGTACCATTTCTTTAATTGTATAGTTTTTTATTATCAATTACATGTTATTTCCTATGATTTTTCAAGCTTAATCTTTGTATAGAATAGTTCCCTTTCCAAACTCTAACTTTGTATAGAATAGTTTACAATGGTGCAATTTAACCGGTTATCTTTTCAGCAATGGTTTCACAAATTTTCTTATGGCATGTATTGTTTTGATAAATCACAATTGAAAATTTAAATCTTCGAGTTAGCTTCGATACCTGTTTTCCTCGAGCGGAGCTCGGTCACCCGCTGGTGTAAATAAACCAAGGTAGTAAATGAAATCCATCGTGTTTTATATGGAGAGAACTTTTACACAAAACCAGCTTTTATGTACAATTTTATTGATAACCTGATGTTTACTTGCAATTTTTTTGCAAAACTCTTCTTGGTTTGCATTCGCATGTAAAAAAAGGGTTAACAGTTTTTACGCCTTGACAATGAGCTGGAATAGAAAAATGCTAGAATGCCTTTGATTGCCTAAAAGAGGAATTTATTTCAAACCAAAGACGCAGAGTAAAAGTTAAAGTGAGTCTTGAAAAGGAAATATGATTTCACTTTGTAAAAAAAAAAGCCTCACATTGTTGATTTTTCGAAAAACGATAATGTGAAATATGGATAATTTATGCATGACCCAGTGCAGGAATTTCTAGGAATCAGAAAAACATGTCGTTGGAATCGGAATAATGTAGGAAAAAAGAAAGTAAAATTAGGGTTTACTCCATTTGCTAAAAAACGAGAATTTTAGTGCTGCCATCTGTAGTAAAATTATGAAGATATTTGCCTCCTTACCAAACCTTCTTGCAGTTGCAATCGCACCACAGCATTATGCTATACACCAGCGGTTCCTTTTCCCAACTTTTTTTTGACCCGTGGTCTGGAAAGAGCTATTGGATAAAATAATAAATTAATTAATAAATATATAAATAAAAATTAGTTGGCTTAAAGAACTGTTACAAAAAAAGCTAAATGTGACGAAAAAGACAATTATCATAAAAATTATATGTAAGCAATAAAAAAAAGACCAAAAAATCATAAATAAGTACGGAAATTTGTCACAAAATTTACGTAAACAATTTCGTGTTTGATATAGTTTTTATTGTGGTGTTTTCTTTTCTTTCCCTTTTTTTTCTTTTCTGAAAAAGCTATTTTTTAACATGGACGAGCAAAAATCTCCGAAGACCGGTCAAATGTTTCTGCGGACCGGTACGCTTTACCACCGGCTGAGAATCGCTGCATGAACTACCGTAGGCTACGGAACTACGGCGAAAAGTCGTCCGAACGCGCACTCTTTACAAAGAATAATAAGAGCGTTTTTACACACTTACCGATACGACAGAGGTAAATCGTTCACGATTGTCGTTATCCGATATTGGCTCACGCAAAAGGTATTGACTTATGCTGTGCTCTTTTCCATCTTCCGACTCAAGGACGATTGTGTTGTCTCCGTCAAGCCGATATTGCTTATCGGACTACTCTTATCCGGAAAGACCCGTCACTCCTTTCACGTCGGCCCGATAATCATTCATGGTTTTCCTTTTTTAACATACGCTTTTATTTGTTTCACATGTGAATTTGTTTGTTTGTTTGTATATATGTAACTCTGAATAAAAGATAAATTCACGTTCTTTACAAATATAGAAGTAATATATTTAATACTATTAGTATTTATAATAAAGGCTAAACTACAGTTTATTAGACTAACTAAACCATAAACTAACTAAATTAACTAACTAAATATATAATAGTTAGATATAAACTAATTAACTAAACTATAAACTAAACTAACTAAAGGCTAAACTAAACTAACTAAAGGCTAAACTAAACTAACTAAAGGCTAAACTAAACTCTAGATATAGAAAACTATATATGTTGATAAATTTTTCAGTTGTTTATAGGAAACTGAATAAAAGATAAAATTCACGTTCTTTGCAAATAAGTAGGTATATTTTATTATATTGTTAATACTAAAGGCTAAACTATATTACATGTTGATGCATTATAAGTGCATGTAAACTTAGCGGATATTCAATAGTTTTGAAAATCAGATGGAAATCAGAGTATCATGCAATGTTTTGATTAATTCTAAAAGCGTATTTTTTCGCTTTTTAAAACTATATTTAAAAATTATTTTTAAGGAGAGCGATGGCATACGAAACAGTAACGGTTGGATGAAAAAGCAAAGCAAGCGACGACAGGATAGCGTACTTATCGTTGAGGTATTATGGGCAGAGCCCGATCATTCTGACGTTGGACATGGGGCACATTTCTATTTCAGGGCCCCCGCCCACTTCTCATATCAGTTACGTGTTACGAGTAAAAAAATTCTTACAATACCAGAATGAAATAAAATTTTTGATCTAAGATCCAATTTAAAAACATAATTATAATAATGCTATCAAATTATTATTACAAAAATATACGCATTTACTACTAATAGTAATATATGCAGTTGGCATTTAGCATTTAGGATGCATTGGATAAAGTAAAGGGAATTTTGGGCCCCCCTGAACACTAAGAGGAGGGGCCTGTGCCCCGTGTGCCCCTGTAGTAATCAGGCTCTGATTATGGACCGATTTTCACCGTTACCGTGTCACTAAGTGGAAAAGAGCGCTTTTTGACGACGACTTGACATTCAATGGTCAATTTGGAAACAAAATACTTCACTGTAAAGAATAGATGTTGTTTTTACAGTATAATGCAGCTAATTTTATAGTAGTAAACTGTAAAAATTACTAATTTTACAGTAATCAACTGTAAAATTGCCAATTTTACAGTTTGTCACTGTGTATTTTGCAGTTTTAAACTGGAACCTCTCTGCCAGTATTTTACTGTTGTTTTTACTGTATAATACAGCTGATTTAGTGGTAATAAACTGCAAAATTGGGGTAATGAATTGTAAAATTGTTGCTTTACAATAATAGATTGTAAAATTGCTAGTTTTACAGTTTATAACCGTGCATTTTACAGTTTTAAGCCGGAATCTTTGCTGCCAGTATTTTACTGTTCAAACAACAGTTTATTTTTTTGCAGTGTTGAAGATATCACGACAAATGGTTTTTAGTTAGTGAAGGGACTTCAGTTTTATTTTTACAGCCATTTTGAGCAGAAAAATACATCAAACGCGAATAACTAGAAAACCAGAAAATAAAAGAAATAAAGGGATAACCATGGATGCCTGTACTATGGAGGAAGGAAGCATCAAAGAAAGTCACATTTCTCTTTCTCAAACAAAAGAAGCGTTGATGTTCCATCAAGAAAACACATTCTGGACGAAACAGAACTACGTTTTCTGATTTCGCAAAGCACCCGTCAATAGCTTCACAATCGAACCTCAACACAAAAGGTTTGAAAACAATCTGATGTACAGACAAAAAATACATTTCTTTCAGCCTCGGCGACCACCTTTTGTTCGAAGGCGGCAGTTTTTGTGCCTCTTTTTTATGTGTTGCCATTCACTGAAAGTAAAAGTATTCCTTGGTCTTCCACAATTAGCAGGGGCTTTGTGCTTTTCCAATTCAGCACGTCAAAAAGAAGAAATTGGTTTCGTGAACACTTCATGTCCACTGCAAGAAATAAGTTGCTGTTTTTACAGTATAATACTGAAAGCGCAGTAATAAACTGTAAAATTAGCTATTTTGCCATTAAGCTAGCTGTACTATACTGTAAAAACAGCAGTACAATACTGGTAGCTGAGATTCCAGCTTAAAACTGGAAAATGCACTGAAATAAACAGTTAAACTAGCAATTTTACAGTTTATTACTGTAAACTAGCAAATTTACAGTTTACTACTGAAACATTAGCAATTTTACAATTTTTTCTGTAAAATTACTTTTTTTTCCCCCTAAATATGCCATCCCTATGTACATATTCAACACTGTCAAATTTAACAAATTTCGAGATGACGTATGTAAAAACTTACTAACTAACTCACATGGGTGAACATTAAATTTTGGTGTATACAGAAAAAAAGAAAAAAAATTGGCTAATAAATATAAGTAAAATATTTACATGTAGGTAATGAAAAAAAAACTCTCTCTCTCTATATATATAAATATATAAATAATAAAATTAAATAAATAATAATAAAAAAGAGGAAAGATAAAAAAGGGCATAAATTAATAAAACAATTAAAAAAAATTAAAAAAAATAAAAGTAAATAAAGGAATAAATAAAAAAAAGCAACAATTTGAAAAAGAATAAATAAATAAAAAATAAAAATAAATAAATAAAAACATATATAAATGACTAAAAAACAAAAGAAAAAGGTACAGTTAATATTATTAAAAAATTTAAAAAACAAATAAATAAATAAATAAATAATGTTATCTAAAAAGAAAATGTTCGTGGTCAATTAGAAAAGAAATTAGAGCAGTAATTTTCTTTTTTGCTGCAGGAAACGAATAATAGATTCTTAAGGTTTGAGTCCAATTGCCTGAAGAACGAAGATGGAATGAGAAAGTATGAATACAATGTTGTATATAATGTTGAGGATTTCCAGTTGATTTGCATTTGCAGAGATTACTGCAAAATCTTTGAGCAACGTTCAATAGAAAAAATTAAATCGAAATACTGTGTTTTTAAAGTTTCACCATATTTCTTTATTTTTTTCCTTGCTCATCACAGTGTCGATGTTCGATGTGCACCCCCCAAAATCAATTCCTGGATACGCCACTCTTTCCATCACCTTCAAATATCCCCTCAAACACGTGGTTTTTCCGGACGAAGCCCGAAGCATTCCGGTATTCCACCTTCAATAACTCACTATCATTCCACAGACTTAAGGCACCGAATTACGAATTCTATAAAAGCTTTGACATGCCTGGCCTGGCGCTCTCAAAAAATCTCACATGGCTGGAATAAACAGAATACTTTTCGAAAAAAATCCTCGGCTTCGGTGCGTTATTCAGCCCACATTGCGTAACGGGGTTTTTAACCCCGGTATTTTGGACGCGTCCGCGTTGTTGCGCGTCGCGCTTGGGGGCTCTCGACGCGTGATCGTGACAGAAATGTCTTTCGATACACCTTCTATTTCACGCACGCCACAAAGGAGGTAACAGGTCCGTTAATGTCGCTTTTATATGGGTGGATTCTCTGGTCCGGGGAAGCGGGGAAATGGTTTATGACCGGGAAATGACCGAAGGGTAAGAAACAGGCTGCGTACACGAGTGGGAAAAAGTATTAACCAAAACAAAATAAAATAATAAAGATAAAATCAAAAAAAAAAAAACCCACATAAACAAATAAATAAATAAATATAGATGAATAAAAATAAATGAATAAAAAATTAATTAATGAATTAACAAAAAAATTCCATCTTCCGATCCGTCATTATTCATTTGAAATTTGGCGTTCTGAATTCAAATTGTGTTTTCCTCAATTACAAATTGTGATAGTTTGCGTTGGGTTTCTTGTTTCGCCATATTATACTAGATGATTTTCCAGACTACATAATACGATATTAGACGACTAGGTTTTTTTTTTTAAGTCAGGGGCGGGGGCTCATGGAACAGAGTCGTGAAATTACAGCAATGCTCGGCTAAGATATCGAGAAGCACTTAAAGTCAAAACTTCCCCACCCCCAAGCCAAACCTTATAATTTTAGCCTCGTTCTTTGTGAGGTTCCTGATTTTTTTTTTTTTTTTTTTTTAATGTGCGCTGTCTCTTTCTTGCCAGGGCCCGACTAACTAAAATTGAGGTCCAAGGCTGACAATTCATTGGAGGCCCCTTTCTATGTTCTGCCTTTTTAAGTCAACAAAAAAACTTTTAACTTTTGTGCAGTGGCGATACAAGCCTTTATTGAGGATCATTGTATGTAGCTCCGCAAGGCCCTATGTAGTTGCACTGTATGCATCATGTCTAGCCCTGATCCTGCTTTTTAATATCCAATTCAGCTTAGTTTTATAGCTAAAAGCATATTATAGCTAAGAGTTTGATAGCTAATTCTAAAGAAAGAAATATTTTTTACTTACATAAAATGAACTAAATAAGATAAATACTAATTAAAGTATCAAAAGAGATTGTTTTCATTGATACGCTTTTATTAGTTTCACTTGTGGGTATGTAACTCTGAATAAAAGATAAAATTCACGTCCTTCACAAATATAAAAGTAATATACTTGTTGAAACTAAAGGCTAAACTGTATTATTACAGATGTGTTCAAGTGTTTCAGTTGTTTGTATGTAACTTTGAATAAAAAATAAAATTCACGTTCTTTGCAAATATAAAAGTAATATATTTAGCACTATTATTAATACTAAAGGTTAAAATCTACTTATATTAAAAACTGAGTATCTTTCTAACTATCTTTCTATCTTTCTTTCTATCTTTCTTTCTATCTTTCTATGTCACGCTTATTTCTCCTGAACGCCAATGAACTGAAAGTCGAACCAGGTACCGATAGATAGGTAATTTTTCAGGCTTCATTAGTTTCAATCTATATAATTATACGATTTTAATTAGCAAAGATATCAATTAATAAGTAGTCAAGTTTAAAGCGATTAAGCCTAATAAATGATTAAACTTCCAAGACATTTTTTCTTACCGTTGCCATTTTGAATTAAAACGTTAATTAAATTATTGAACTATTTAAAATTCCAAGATATTTATTTCTTTCCGTTGTGGTTTTAAGGCAGGAATTCAAGTGAAACACGGACGATCGCAACTCACCAATGCAATCGCAAATTCCAAAATTTGGATTCAAGTGAAACGAATTCACTTGAATTCGACTTACAGTAGCGGTTGCAATATGCGATCGCCTCGAAGCGACTGCAATGGTGTTTCACTTGAATTCGGCCCTAAATTAAAACGTTAATTAAATTGAACTTTTTAAAATGAAAGAGTGTTATTTTTTTCCATTGTCATTTTAAATACGTGTTATAACAAAGTTCTAACAATTGTTTTTATTCTAATTATTAATGACATATTTTTTCTCAGGTACCATTTTGAAAATGTGTTTTTAAATAAAATTGCAATTGCTGTTTTTAGAAGGGACTTTTTCTGGCTGCGATCTATAAGTAGTCAAATTTAAAGCGAATGTTTAATTAATAAGTAGTCAAATTTAAAGCGATTAAGCCTAATTAATGATTAAACTTCCAAGACATTTTTTCTTACCGTTGCCATTTTGAATTAAAACGTTAATTAAATTATTAAACTATTTAAAATTCCAAGATATTTATTTCTTTCCGTTGCGATTTTGAATTAAAACGTTAATTAAGTTGAACTTTTTAAAATGAAAGAGTGTTATTTTTTTCATTGTCATTTTGAATACGTGTTATAACAAAGTTCTAACAATTGTTTTTATTCTAATTATTAATGACATATTTTTTCTCAGGTACCATTTTGAAAATGTGTTTTTAAATAAAATTGCAATTGCTGTTTTTAGAAGGGACTTTTTCTGGCTTCGATCCAAATATTAAAAGAACTTTTTCGTTTAGAATTTTGCAATTAGTTTTACCGGAAGAAAGCGGTTTGGAAATAATTGTTTTTGGAAAGGAATTTTATTTGTAATTTAGGGAGAGTGCTAAGTATGCGCTACTTGACATCGTCTTTATTTTTGAGGAAGCATGTGCAAATAATTCAATTGATTCTTTGATGCAGGAAAGCTTTTTAGCGAGCCGCTTTAGCGGGGAGTAGTTTATTAAACTTTTCCTTGGTACTTTAAAGGGGAGCCGCCTTGGCGGCGAGTAGTGAATTGAAGCTTTCCTCGCTACTGTAAAGGCGAGCCGCCTTGACGGCGAGTAAACTGTTTAAACTTTCCTCATTTCTTTAAAGGCGAGTCGCCTTGGTGGCGAGTAGTTTTCTCAAACTGCCTTCACTACATTACAGCCCGTGCAACGCCGGGCTACGCAGCTAGTATTTTATATAAACTATGTTACTATATTACATGTTGATGCATTATAAGTGCATCTAAAAGCGTATTTTTTAGGTTTTTTAAACTAATTTAAAGATTTTTTTTCAATTTATGTGAATAATTTTTCTTCTGAAAAATATATAATTCTTTATGATGTTTTTAGAAAATTAGGGGCCCCTTAGGAAGATGAGGCCCCAGTCCCAGGCCTAGTTGGCCTGTGCCATATTCAGGCCCTGTTTCTTGCATTCAGGTCTTCAACAGCACAGAGGTCTTTTGTAAATATAATAGCAACCATTTTTAAAGAACTAAGCCATTATTCCAAGAGCACTTGAAGTAAAGGCGGACTAGTAAAAATTCGATAATCGAGAACTATCGATTGTTTGACATCCTACGCGTGAAAAGAAGTACGGAATTTTAAAGAGTTATCATGTAGTAAACAGGGACTCTCTGAACTAACATTTTTGAGAGCGTGCAAATTCTAAATTTGGCGAACGAAAATCCAATTTTACCGAGTTATACATTTTTTACCATATAAACCAGAGCTGCGGAGTCGAAGAGCCGGAGTCGGACTGATTTTGGACCAAAGGAGTCGGAGTCGCTTAAAAACATGTCGACTCCGACTCCGACCACCTCCGATTTGAATGAAATTTCATGGAGTTGAAAACGTATCTTTGAAACCAACAGATAAAAATTTTCAGCGTCCAATACCCAAATCCTAAGCATCTAGGATCATTGAAAAGGGCTTCAAAATGGCGAGTCTGTTTTGTGAAACGAATTGCTATGTTTGGGCTTATGCAAGTGAATAAAAATGATTTGCAGCAAAAATGCAATGTGTTAAAATAAAGTCTGGCCATTTAACAAGAAAAGGATCCGTTTTGTATGGAGTCAAATGACAAGAGCGGCACTTATATTTTGCTCTGGAGAAAATAAACTTTTTGGAGGTCACAGTGACCTCCGAGAATTGAGGTAAATGTGGTGAAATTACCTGCGAGAATTCTTGAGAAAACTGAACTTTTTGAGAGGTCACGATGACCTCCCATGACCTCCAACTGGGATACTCCAGCTGGCTACGCCCCCCTGAAGTGAGTCCTAACTATGAATAAAAATGAAACTTTTAAAACTGGACTTAATATTTCAACCTTTGTTTAGGGTTTTTCCCTCTTCACATTTGGGTTAAAAAAAATACATAATAAAAAAAAGCAAGAGTCGGGAGTCGGAGTCGGAGTCGGAAGTTTTAAAATCCCGGCGTCGGTGTCGACCATTTTTCCTCCGACTCCGCAGCCATGATATAAACATGCACAACATTCAATGAAAAGGAACATGAGGAGTCATTAAAAACAATTTTAAAACTTTTCAAATAGAAAAAAAAAACTCACTATGCAATTCCACGGTAACTTACGTTACATTTCGACCAATTCTTATGCATTTAGTACCTCAGTACAGACAAATTTTGTTGTACAAATCTTGTATGAAAGCATTTTTTGAAAATGACAGTTGAAAGCAAAATTAAAATGCAAAAATATTCGATGCATTTTAATTTTATAAAATCTAGCAGTCAAAGATAAGGCAGTAACTTGCGTTACACAAAAAGGGAATGACATAATATGAAAATTGGTTCTGAGGCAAATTTCTGCTCTATTACAGCTGTTTTATTGTTTGAAGCATAATTTATCAGTTCCTTATAATTCTTAGGAATATATTTTCATTAATTTAAAAATTTATGTCAAAAATTGAAAATTATGGGAATTTTTAACTGGGTAACTTATGTTACAATAACTTACGTTACAAAATTTTACTTACAAGCATATCTTTATTACAAAAATTAATGAATGAAAATTACAGCTTAGTTTAGATCGAAACATTGAAAATTAACAATTATGAATTAAATTTATAGAAATTTAATATCAAACTCAATGAAAAATCAAAAATATTACATAACATAAGACTTAAATCTATACTGGCTGCTGCTATTAACAAGTTCAGGTAATTCAATTTTTCAAGTCATTCTTTCTTTCTTATTATAAATTTTATCTGTCGTTACTGGCCATTTCTAATTGGTTCCAACAGCAGCCATTACTTATATTTTAAACTCGTTTTCTTCAATAATCGTCACAACTCAAGGATACAATGTATTTTCGTACTTTACCACACACCATTCACCAGCTTTTATCTCTGTTTTTTCTTCTTGTTCCTTAAAATACTTAACTAAACGAAACCCCGTAGTTTGTTAATTTCTAGTTCTTAAATGGTCATTGTCAATGTGCGGATCTTCAGAAAGTATTCTTGATAAATTTTGCTTTTTCTAACATATTTCAATACCATAAAGAGGGACTTATATTTAAAAATCTGTAATATCCACATGACTTTTCTCATACCCCTTCTACAGCGCATCTTTTCTGCAGAGTTTAGTGGTATTTTAATGCAGAATAAAATGTATTTCACCTGTAAGAGATAAAATATTTTTGTATTTGTTACTTCTAAAACATATTTGATAACTTTAAATCATAACAGAAGTCATTTTTGAATAATTTATAGTACATTACTCCTAAATATTTTGAATGCAGTGATATTGTTTAGAGAGAATTAATATCTCAAAAGCCAAAAAGAAACACATAATTTATAATAGAGATGTATTGTAATCTTATTAACAAATAGAGACATTTTAAGAAATATGATTAATTTAAATTAAGTAAATACAGTAAAAATTCAAAAGAATTCTTGCATAAATTACTCCTACTTACCACATAGGTTTATTTCACAATTTACTTTCTTTATAAATACAAGTATTTAAGTTCTTACTTGGGTAACTTACAATACCTGCATATGTTGGTAACTTAAGTTACACGTTTTGATTGTAGCACAAAAAATTAAATAGACAATATTTTTTAAAAAACTTTAACTATTTGCTTAACACACACTTATAAGATAGAAAATATAGCATTGTTAACATTGCATTGCCCTTTGTTTATGCACATAATGAACTTTAACATGTTTTGGTAACTTATGTTACATAGAACAGTGCATTTTTGAAGTTAACATTAATCACTTAATTTACGTGAAAACACTCGTTTTAGCAATTTACAATATTGAATTAAAGTGTAATAATCAATATTCTTACTTTAAAACAGTTATCTAAAGAAAAAAATTGAAACTTACCAACGTTGAAAGATTGACCATTTGTTTTGCCAAAAGCTAAATATTCCATTTCCAACTTTAAAGTGCTGCCAAAACTAAAAATACTACATTCTTGACAAAAAATTAGTATCAATAATAAACTTCTAACATTTTTAAACCGAAAAATATGTAAAACAGACGCATTGCTGTAATTTGATTTTTCCAACGCTTTTCCTTACTTGCATGGAATTGCCCCACTGTGTTGCAATATTGTCTCCAAATTTACCGAATCGTTAGCAAAATTTGCCGAATGAGGATTTTTTTTTTTTTGGAATTTCACAGTGACCTCCCATGAACTCCCATCTCGCCAGCCATAAGAGTGAAAGCCAATTAAAGAGTTTTTCTGCCAGATACTTCGCAGGTATCGTACTTGCACTCCCTCTTTATACGGAAGAATTCTGTGTGGGCTTCGAGCATATATTAGCATTTTCATTCGACTGTTGCGAGGATGAGTAGCAGTGAGTCGCCCATTACTTCTCGTGGCGGGAGAGAGTTATTATCATCCCAGTCACGTACGTGCACGAGTAACGATTTTTTGGGGGGCTTAAGGAGCAACTAGGTACAAGGCCTGATTACTGAATAGACCAACTAGGCCTCGGCCTAGGGCCCCCACAATTTAGGGGGTCTCAAATGGCTAAAATTGTTGTAGTCAATGCCTAAATTTGTTTTATCCCATGCCTGAAATTGTAAAGCCTCAACACAGGGGGCCCAAAAAGTATTTGGCCTAGGGTCCCGTGATATCTAATCTGGCCCTGACTAGGTAGGTTCCCCTAGTCAAGTCTGTCTTTTGGAGTCAGATCCGCATTTATAAGTGGAGTTCTGATAACCTTTCTAGGGCTATCTAAAAACAGTATAAATTAACGGTACACAGTGACATTTTTCTTTTTGAATTCGTCAACTAGAGTAAACTTTCGACTCTCGATTATCCGAGGAATAGGGTGGTACGATGACTGCGGATAATCGAAAACTGTGGACAATCAGAAAATAGGTTAAAAAGCGATACTAGTCTATGCAATAGCTAAAGAAAGTCAATAATATACAACATACAAGTTTGAATTACTGCTAGGCATCATAGCATTAAATGTAAAAAATTCTTTAACTGCTAAAAATGAACAATAAACACACTTAAAATCGCCGTAAAATATGAAAAGTGTGAACGACCCGTGAATAATCCGAACCACGGATGAACCAACCGCTGGTATTCGGGAGTTTACTGTACATAAATTAAGCTTTCTAGAACAATTACAAAGAAATGTATACAACTGAACAGCTTTGAACCACGAAGCGGCAAAAGTTACTGCAAAACAAACTCATGCAATTTGACAACAAGACTATAACAATGGTGAATAGATTTTTGCTTGCTCACAACAAACTGCTTGCTGACAGCGTTTTATCATCAGTTAGGCTTTCTGATAGCGATAAAATCATCAACAAGGGAATTTTTACACTCCATCAAAGAAAAAAAAGGGAGGGGGACTTAGTGGTGTACATGGCCTCATTTGGCACACACACTTATTTTCAGGGCTGGCGACAGCTGAGGCGGGTTTCTTTTCAGTTTATGAGCCAAACCCCCGGATGGTGGAACCTAAGACGAAACGCTAAGAGGTTGGGTAAGGTGGAGAAAAGGGGATGTACCACCCCATTCCACTTCTAAAAAACTTATAAAATTTATACAACTAATACGATTCTGAACCGGGTCCGATCAAAGGTCGGGCCTGTAGTTTCAGACTAGGCATACATGGCCTCTCGCCAGGCCTGCTTATTTTAAGTAGAATAGTATTCATGGAGAGTGTTTCTTTTTTGCAACTGATTTCAAAGTCGCAGCACTAGTCAGTGACGCAAGGAAAATTTTTTCATGGGGGGTTTCACTGGAATTTTTTTGAAATTTAAGGTCGGAAAGCGCGATTTTAGGACTTCACATGTATATTTCTAGATATAATTTTCTTAACTCACAATGGGGGGGAGGGAGATTATAATCCCTTATCTCTCACCTTCGGCTACGCCACTGGAACGAGTCGTTTGGTATTTCAAAAGTGTATAACAGTGTCCCAAATATTATCGTCTGATTTAATTTTATATTAAGACACACAAATATATTAATTGTGTCAACGGGTAGCTAATTTATCAGACGAGTCGGCTTTTTTGATTAATTTTAAGTACCATATTTCTGCTATTTTCATAAATTTTTACCTGTTTACTCAAGAGCAAAGCGCTGATTTCGCCAGTGCGCAAACACTCTGAATCGTTCTTCTTTAAGCATTCCACGCATCACTGAGCCGAGCAGTCATTTGCATTTTTGTCAGCGTTCCAAACTCTTCGCTAGCAGACTCCCCAAAAGGGTCGCTCCGGGCCACGCCATTAAAATTTGCATTCCAAATATGGCAACACCAAAGATTTTGCTCGCTCTGATGAAAATATTCTGCGACATTGACCATGAAGAAGAATAAAGAATTTTCGAAGCTGTTTCTGACAGGTTTATCGATTCGTAATCAAAGAGTTATTTGCCAGAAAGAATATTTATCTACCCATTAGTAGGATTAGCACATGGTATAAAGTGATTCTACGGTTGTAGAATATTGAAACTTCTAACAATTGTTTAATTTTCTACTTTCGCACGTAACTTTTTGTCGAGTATAGCAATTGTTTGATGCTTTTCCATTTGCTGAAGGGGATAGACGTTTATCAGTACGATCTGTAGCAAAAACGTTTCTGTCAATTTCTGTGAAAAACCAGTAATGTAAAGTGGCTCAGAACGTAGACTACATTTAAACGAGAGGGAAACGCAGGGGGAGGAGGGGAATAACTTCAAAAAAGTGAATTTGTTTCTGACAAGTTAAAGTTTCTGCAGTCAAGAATTGCTAATAGATTTTTAGAACAATGGGCTCGACCCCTCCTCCCCCCTCCTGATGTCTATACTAGATTGTAGAGGTCTCCAACCTTTAGAACTGCATGGAACACTCTGCAAATTTATATTTGATGGACATCTAATATGAATTCAAAAAAAGAAAAAAAGTGCTTTATACAAACAAAGGAACTTTGGTTTAAAGCAGGGCTTCCCAAACTGTGGTCCGCGGACCCCTTAGGGGTCCGCCGAGCTTTAGTCGGGGGTCCACGGTGAATCACGAAAAAAAAAAAAATCTGGTATGGACCCCACACTACTTCCTTTCACGTGTAAATTTCTTAGTAGTTGCCTTAAGTGTTAAAAAAAGGGTTTGGAGTGAGCAAGGTAACAATTCAAATATTTACTCCCCTAATCTGCCACGAAACAATGCAAAAAATATTTTACAATGGTTTATTTTCTAAATATTGCAGATTTTAATATCATTCAGTGAATTTTTCGCAAAATATCGCCAATAGCGCCAAGTTGAACCCAAATTCATAAAATAATTTTTTTGCCAAATTTGTCGCCAACTTGGCGATATTTTGCCAAGTTGGCGTCAAACACTTGGCGACCAAAAGCTTGGCGACATATCGCCAAGTGGTCGCGCCAATTCATATCACTTTAGTCTGCATTGAAATTAACACTGATTTGCCCCAAAAAAGGGGTAAAACACCCCCTTGGGAACATTCAAATGCAACACAAGGAAGTGCCAACTAGACCATCACATCTAGACCATCCTCAGAGCCTACATACCAAGCTAGAAGCTTCTACGGCATATAGTTTTTGAGTTATGCGACCCACATACGCACATACATTCGCACATACATCCGCCATAATCCCCCCTTGTGGGCACCCTTGTACATAACCATATTATAGCCCGGTAAACAAAACTTATTCAGCACTGCATAGCCGATAACTTAGTTGTTGTGGCTTCCTACAACAACTCAATTAAAACTCCAAGATCATATTGATCTGTACAAGGCATTATATCTGTATTCGTTGTCTTCCCAAGGAGTCCGATCAACAAATCATTCGGATTATGTCACATAAACAATAGAGCGACGTTTAACGAAAACAATTTGAACAGTCAAAACCAATGAACACCCTCTGGGACATTTTAAAAGTAAGTAACTTGAGCTTGTTTTGCTCAACTGAGCACAGAAGTGTGGGAACAATAACGTAATCCGACGATCGACAAGTAATCCGCATTTAATTGGTCCAATAATTGCTTACAAGGAAACAAGCTTTTTTTTTTACTTACCGCTATCGATTTGTTTTGCTTTGGAGACATCGTTATCTGTTGTCATTCGATAATGATTATAATAAGTGGTTAAAAACGTAGCCAGAAATTATTTTCGGGGAAAGTTCCTTCCTTTTTCAGATTTCCAAAATTTTTACGAGCTTGTTTACAACGGGTTTCTTTAGTTTCGTAAAAAATACTTTGTTCAATATTATTTTCATATTCCGAAAAAAAGTGCTCACCTAAGTTGGTTCTTTGAAAAAAAAGAAAAAGAAAAAAAAAACCGCTTGTGCAGCCCAATTTTTAATACAGTTAAAATTTTGGCCACTTCAAAGGATTTTAATTACAATTGCGAGATAATTTCTATAATAATGCCTAATATAAGCAAGTCTAATACACATTTCAAATTTAAAATGAAGCTTGATACTTTTCTAAAGGAAAATGGTATTTTATTTGATGTTTTATTTCATTTCGTAAAGAAAGGATACGTTTTAGATTTAACACTAGAGTGCCCGGTCAGTCATTTTGACTGCTTTTTCATTTCACGCAATCAGGGCTCAAATATTATGTGTATAATGACACAATTTCTTCGATTTTTGTGACTTTTATACAATATATGAATGTCTTCATTGATAACTGTAGGTAAATCCCCTCTTCATTTTTGGTATATTTATGTGTAATATCTATAATGCCCAAGCAGTCACAATAACTCGCTTGGGCAATCTAGTGTTAATAACAAACATCTTCAGCAGTAGATAAACCGAAAATTGTTTAACCGAAATTAGTTACTCTCAGTGTCACAGTCGGCACTGTATTTATCAAACTACTCCACTGCTGTTTCTGGTAGGAAGAATTCGGAATCGTTCGAATATCGTCTGTGTTAATATTTTCTATGATTTATCGTTCTCCTATTGGCACAGAACTTTCATTGAGCTGCTTGAGATTTACTAAAACATTCTTTGAGGTTGTTGCAATTCAGATCACCGACCAACAAATCAACAAACGTAAATGAAATTTTTACTTCAAAATTATGACCACCCGTTAAGAGCCAATAGGACAGACAAACTGATCTTGAGCTGAAAGGCTGAAGATTAGAAACAGGAAGCGAACATATTATTTTGTAAAATTCAATTGATGAACCCATTCGGCGTCCTTTCAGAGATGTTGGGTGGCCGCTACTAGGGGGAGTTTTAACATTAGGTCTATGCAATGACATAGCTAGGGTTTTTCAAGAGTGGCTCTTGCTACGGGCGCAGCAGCCAAGGAGCGGCATTTTGACCGATAAAATAAATTTTTAAAAAGTTGAGGATTTATTTTTATTTTTATTTTATTAGCAGAAATATATTTATGAAAAAAAAAAGTGCAAGAGTCTAGAGGAGAAAATAAAACATCTTATGAGAAAAATCACCCTCCCCCCCCATTGAGCATTATTAACACCATTTTTTTTAAAAGAATATATAGTCTTTAAATTCGCCGAATAATTAAAATTTTCTGAACAAGGAATTATTTTGAGAAATCACAGAAACCTCCGTGAGCTTTGATCTCTCATCAAGGAGATTAGGAGGGAGGGGGCAATTTCTTAAGTTCGCTACGGCCGCTGGAGCCTCTAGGTAACGCTACTGGGTTTATGGGTCAAAACAATCCGTGACACGAAAAATTGGCCGTTAAGAGGGGTGATTGCTTGGTAGAGGTGACAGTTCAGAAGAGGTATTACTGTATTCGATTATGTGAACTAGCATTACTTGGAAACTTCTGCTATGATGAAGGAGGTAAAGAAGTGAATTTTTAGATTTTGCTCTATTTTGTTACAGCAACAGCTTGTTATTCAGAGCATACTAGAGTTTTTAGAAATGATTTGCTCTGAAGAATTGTTTTAATAGTAATATCAAAGTGTAAAAAGATTAAATTTACTTACTGTCAAAATTCCCACTGTTCATCTCGTTGCTATCTGTTTTTTTCGACTTAATTAGGGAAAAAGAAATAAAAAACACATAATAATTTAAGAAGCCTTTTTAATCCCACTTCAAGTGACGTTATAATAATAACTCAAACGGGTTGGAACATTAGAGAAACAACTAATGTTCAGCAAATTACTTAACCGCATTTAAAGTTATTAACTGTTGACTCAGGTTAATATTTTCCCTAACTTTAAACGCAAGAATGTATAATTGTGGGATAAAAACGATCAAGAGAATTCCACTTTGAAGACTTTTTCCTCACATAAACGTCTACTGCTCCTCTTAAATCTTTCAAGACATTTTTTCACTCTGTGATTATTCTGGTGTAGCCACAAAATGCAACAATTTCCAGCAACGTACCGAACAGCGAGCAGGCGACTAATTAGTTCCGCCAAAATGGTTTTCGATTGTAAAACAAAAAGGAAATGGTCGGAAAGAGAAACAAGTAAAGAGAAAAAGGCTCGACGTGCGCATGCGCGCGGTTCCCGCTCCCTTCGACGATTGGAGGAAACGATCGCTCCGTAGAATCGCAAACAAAACAAGAACAGTTCGAATCAGATGTTTGGGTGGGAAGAAGCGATAAAAATTGTGCCAAGATTCTGTTCGCAAACTGTGGATTTTTGACTTTATTGCTGGCATCGAAAAGTAAGTGATTTTAGTTCTTTGTACTAACTGATTTTTAATGAACCCCAATGGGAGGTTATGGAAGATTACTGCGACCTCCCAAACAATTGTTTTCTCCTGAAAAATTTGACTGATAATTCGGTAATTTAGAAAAATAATTGAAAATTTTTAAATGCCAAAAATCGTCCCTTTTCATTGCATGTACTTTCTGTAACTCCCCATCCTTGTGCCCATCAGTGTGAATGCGCTCTAACGAACATGATATGAAAAATTATTGTTTAGCGTTGAATCATTGATGCCCAATGTAAAACAGTGCCAACTTGAAAAAAAAAAAAAAAATCCTAAAAATAGGTTGTTCAAAATGTCACACATTTTTTCAACAAATTTGGCCCCTTCCCATTATCTGTCACAAACAGGGTCAGATTTAGACTAAACTAGGCCCAAACTATTTCAAGCACTTGGGGTTCGCTTAAAAAATAAAGAAGACCATCTTTATTTCTTTATTTATTCTTTTGGCCTCCCCCACCATGCTTGTCTCTTTTGTACTGGATACATGACTCCATGCTTTGTATTTTTTATTTTTTTAACGCCCGTTTTTAACTTTTTTTTTTTATTAGCCTTGGAGGGTCTATAAGAGTGTCAGGTGAGTGATTCAGGGACACCCAGTTAAAAGATTATTCCTAGTTGTAGGCTATCCAGGCCAGGGGTGCCCATCCCCCCTAAGCTCAATGGCGCAAATCCCCCCCCCCCCCAAAACTTTTCACAACCCTCTTGTGCTTTTTATTTTTATTTTTACCTCTCTTTTTTATTTATTATTTTTTTTAAATATTATTCATTTATTTTTTAATATTATTTATTTTTTTAATATTATTTATTTATTTTTTAAATATTATTTATTTATTTTTTAAATAAACTATTATTAATTTTTTTAAAAGTTCGAATTATGCGCAGAATAGAATCGCTTTTTTTCCCTTCCAGACATTCCAAGCACACACACACGCACACATAAATAAATAAATAATAATAAGAAAAAAGAAATAATTTAAATTAAAAAAATTAATTAAATGAATAATTTTTATTAAAAAACCGTAAATAATTTAAATTAAAAAAATAAATAATAAATAATTTAAATAAATAAATAAATTAGTTTAAAAAATCCCCCCAAAAATTTTGATGGCGCAACTTGCGCCATAATCCCCCCCCCCCCCTGTGGGCACCCCTGATCCAGGCATATCTTCCCTAGGGAAAACTGTTTAAAAATATACATGTACAATTTATGCAATTTGAGGCCTTTTATAAAGGTTAATTAGCACAACAAAAGTATCAGGAAAAACACAGGCAAGCAAATTTTTTTTGACGACTTTACTCTTGCAAAATAGGATTAATCAAAATGAAATTGTTTCAGCTCGGCAAATCGTCGAAATTAATCGACAGCACAGTGAGGATGAGCGAGGGAGCGGTTAAGAATTAAGATGGTCATCCCTTGATCACATCGGCTTTCGGTATAGAGTAGAACCTCCGAAATCCGAACAAATTGGAGCTGATCTCTCTTTGCATTCCGGAAAGTTCAGATTTACACTTTGAGCAGATATCAGTAAATGGAGGGAGCATGTCCAATCATTGGCTTAGAAAAAGCTGAAACAGACCACCAAGTCACATAGTTCAACATC
>JAXGGA010017786.1:0-23476 GCA_038373865.1 Uloborus plumipes | reverse complement strand
AAGGGAACCCTAACTAAAAAGCAAAGAAGATGTCTGTTGGTGAAAATAGTTTTCGCTGTGCTCGGAGCCGTTTCGGGAGTATCCATATTTGCTTCATTTTGTCATTATAAGAATTGGCACGCTGCTACATGGGGACTATTGTCAGGTAAGAGAAGATATTTTTACTAATTTATTGTAATATTAGCACTAATGCATTCAGAAAGACATGTTTGTTTAACGTAAAATTGGACATAGCGAATAATTATTCACTTTCACCTACTTTCCATTAAAAGTTAAAATTTATGAATAAAGACATGAAAGAATGCTTAATGCAATGAAATATATTGCTAAAAAGAGTAGCGATAAAAGAAAATGAAAAGTTTGAAATGAATTACATAAAATTAATTTAGTATCGAAAATAGCGAATTGAAATCTCCCCACCCTCACAATAACTTTTGAGGCAGCAGTCGGAATCAAATAACTTTCCTCTTTCTTTTTTTTTCTGAAAGATTTCGGATAGGAAACTTTATTCCCATATTTCCTTTCTTCTTCTTCTTCTTATTATTATTTGTATTAATTATGTGAACAATGTTTCAGATCATTCACACATACATACATAAACAAACAGATTAAAACACTTACAGGAAAGTTTTAGGCAAACTAAGAAGAAAATTTGCTTTGAACAAACGTTGTTTAAACAAGCTTTCAGTGCATAATATGTTTATAAAAGGATTTTTTTTTCAAAAATACTTTTTGAGTGATAAAAATATTTCAACTATTTCATTAGCCGCTGCGACAAGCATTATTAGATTTTCATAATATAGTAAAAAATAATATCTATTGGAAATTTACTTTATACTTTACTTTGTTTAATTTTGTGGAGTGCACCCGAAATATAAGGTTAGAGTTTTCATGCTTACTTACGTTACAAAAAGTATCACAACACCAATTGAAGATAAATTAATTTTTTATTAATTAAATGGGTCGGCGTACTAGGAAATAGTTGTCAGAAATTTCTTTTCTCAATATTCCCTATGCATAAAACTTAAAAACATAATTTTAAAAAGCGAGCAACTACCCAATTGGTCGAATTTCGACCTCAAGCGATACTATTATTGATTGAACCATAATAATTGCCTCGGCTTGAGGCAGCTACTTGCAGTACAGGATCTAGAAGGGAGCGAGCTGGGGCAACGCGCAACGGCCCCGGCTCCGGGGGGCCAATTCACCCAATTTCTGTTGTTTTTTTTTCGTTGGAACTAGGTATAAAAACTTTAAAGGCAGATAGGGCGGTATTTTCAAGTTTTTGCCCCGATTTCGGAAAAATCGTAGATCCGGCACTGGATATTTGTAGCTTTATAACTATGGCTCTTCAAAACTTTCATGACGCCTTTAACAGCTTAACGATCCGTTAATTTTCAACAAAATGGTCATAAAAGTGCCCATTTTTATCCGTGAAAACTATATGAAAAAAAAAAAAGAAAAAATACATTGATTTTTTATTTGTTTTTAGCTTGGAATTCAAAAAATAATAGTAATTTTTTTAAGAAAACCCAACATTCAGGAAAACTATGTCTTAATGTTGGTTTTCCAGCAGAGCATGGGAAGTTTAAAAAATATGTGTTTCAATCATTGAAAAATAATTTTATGAAATACCCTGGTGCTGCAACCAAATGTGTAAAATGAGAAGTAAAATGTTTTCGGTAAAAATAAATCAATTAGTTTTATTCTTATTGGCGCGTTACTACATTCACACAGCCCGGAAATGTCACGGGAGCGAGAACTGAAGGGCGGAAACTCATCCCGTGATTTTGACGCGAGCGAGCGGGAAGGGATTAATGGTAGAATTGGTTTTTAGCTTCTAAAATTAGACTACCACTATCCTAAAGTTATTGGGAATAGATCTTTATTCCCTTTTCAAACTGAAACTAATATCTTCTAAATTCCTCAAACCCTCTTCTTTAATAATTGTTAATTCTATAAACATATTTTCTAGATGTTTTTCAAACATGAAAAATTGAAAAAAGAAAAGAAAAAAACAAAGTTTTATGTTCCTTAACAACCCACATTTCCAGTTAAAATATTCGAGTTTTGTATCCTATTTTTACCAAAAGGATTCATGGACATGAATTATCTGATAAGTCTTATATGAGTTATCTAATCGTTTGAGATAGAACAATATTATTCCTAAAGAGATAAACGCTAAAACTTTTACGACCACCTCACTCCTCACTAATTTGAAAAACGATTGTTGTACGAAGGATATGAGCAATTTAAAGAAGAAATATTTCCAAACTTTAACAAAAAAAGAAATGTTTTTCAAAATTACAAATAAAAATAGAGCAAAAAAAATCACTTCTTTATAATTTCTGTTTGACTGAAAAATGAGCTTTAAAAAAAATAAATATATAATAATGATAAAAACATGACAGTTAGATCTATAATCCCATACAGACAATATATAGTTTAAATATATATTGTTTGTACGGGATATAGATTTTCGGGAAGTGTATGGGATAAGATCATCCTCTGGAAAGAAGGGAAAATGTTGTTACTTTAAAATATTTTTTAAAATATTTTAACAATAAAGACTTTGTCATAAAATTTAATGTTTATTGATTCTTATACAATTCGTATACAGGAGATTTATTTTAATATATTGAGATCAAAAAAGTTCTTTAAAAGGTGAAAATTTGGCATTAAATTTTATTTTTAGGGCGCAGAGTTCCAGGGATATTTTCTATTTTCAAAAAGGATACTTTTTTTTTTTTTTTTTCTTGATCTGATTGTATCTTCGATAAAGCATATGACAAGAAGTGTGCTGTTATTTGAGCCAATTTATGCCTAGTCTAAGTGCTCTTGGTCGTCTTTAGTTTTTTTTTTTTTTTTATCATTGAATTGCTGGAGCTAAGATTTTTATACACTATGGATTGCATTAATATTTAACTTATTTCTGAAGCTTTGCTGATTAGTTTGCATGAATTAAATTTTACATTTTCCAATGATATGTAAAAATTTTGGGGAAAACTCAAAAAAACTTTTTCAAAAAACAAAAAAAAAAACATTTGATTTAAGCCTTGGTTTAAACCAATGTTTTAGACAGTTTGGACTTTTCAAATAATGCAGGTTTTCGAAGCTTTCTTTGATTCAAGTGAAGTTATTAGATTAAAAGTGTCTTTACTAGTATCCCCCCCTACTCACTAGTTCAAAAGTGCTTTTAAACTGAAGCAAAATTGCAATATTCTCTTTATGTGCAAGGCAAATTTACATTTAAACAAAAATAAAAACTTTTTTTCTCCCCGAGCAATTTCAAATTGCTATATGTTTTCTTTTTGGACTTCAGTTGCAGCTTAGTTTCTATATTCAGAATGGCAGTCTGCCAACGTGCTACGTTCACCAAACCTTGCTCCTCCACCATGCAAGACATGGTGATGGGGGAACTGGTGGTTTTTTTTGCACCAACTGTTGAGTTGCCTGGCCACCAATATTGTGGCTTACGCATGTGTGTCCCTGGTGGGGCTCGATCCAGATTCGTGATGGTAACTCAGTGCTTTAACCACTGAACCAAAAAAGATTTATGGTGCTGGGTAAAGTTGGATTATCTGCTCTTAGATGTACGCCACACACTGAAGCTCAACCTTAATCACCTTTATCTGTAAATAATTAGATAATACTGCAAATTAAAAAAAAAATGAATTGATACACTAAATACTTTTTAAACGGAAAAATATATAAGTACAGTCGAACCCGCTTATTAGAAAATCGGTTAAAAGAATATCGTACTTAATATGATACATTTTCAATATACTAAACAGTTATAATGCATTATTTTGATCCCTTATAATCGAATACATATCGCTTAATAGAATTTTTTTCGTAACAAAATGGCTATTACATTAAGCGGGCTCGACTGTATATATATATAAACTCATGTTTGTGAAAATTGCAACACCATGAAGGAATCGTTATAATTGAATGAAATTTAATACACAGCTGAGTGATAGTGGTACAAATAAATGATTAAACTTAGAAAGAGCCAACAAACAATTAAAAAATATTGAAATTAGTATTTTGTGTAGCCACCACGCGCTGCAATAAGTGCTACTACGCAACGTGGCATGGAGTCAAACAAATTTTTAATTTCTGCCTGATCAAGAGTATTCCATACTGTTTGTATGCGTACCCAAAGTTCGTCTGTAGAAGCAACAGGACGAGGATCGCGAACGCGACGCCGACCAACGAAATCCCACACATGTTCAATCAGCGACATATCCGGAGAACACGCTGGCCAGGGAAGATGCTGTACCTGCTATGATACAAGGAAAGATTGAACTGTCTTAGCGATATGAGGTCGGGCATTATCCTGCTGAAATACAGCGCCAGGCAAGCCTTGAAGGAAGGGGACAGCTTGGGGCTGTAGAACTTCACTGATGTACCGGTTGGCGTTCAGGTTACCCCCAATTCGTAGCAATTGAGATCGTTCGTGATATGATATGGCACCCCAGACCATGACTCCAGGTGTTCATCCACTGTGACGTTCGATAATGCACTCTGGAAGGTGGCATTCACCGACATAGCGTCGGACGCGAATGCGGCCATCATGGTACCACAAATTGAAGCGGGATTTGGCAGAAAACACAACATACTGCCAATCAGCACGTCAGTTCGTGCTGATTGGCCCATTGTAGCCGCAGGCGCCGATGGTTTAGCGTGAGGGGGATCCTGTATAATGGATTCCTTGCACGCAGTCCACGCTGCAGCATATGTCTACGAATTGATGAAGCACACAATGAAACACCTGTAGCTGTTGACCACTGTGCTGCCAGTTGTCTAGAAGAAGCTGTGCGGTCCGTCAGCACCATGCGGATCAGGTGTCCATCATCGTGCGCTGACGTCACATTTCGGGGTCCACTCCCGGATTTCCGAGTTGTTCGACACTCGTCCGTCCACTGCTTCCAAACATGCATCACTGTGCTGCTGTTACGCTGCACACGAGCGGCTACTTCACGATAAGACAATCCAGCTTCACGAAGCCCGATGATCCTCTCCCGTTCAAACTCCGTAAGTTGTTGAAACCTCGCTCTGTTTCGTCGAAGAGGCATAAGCAACGTCTGAGCTAACGTTTTTCATAAGCAGATAACCACCTATAACCGTACACGCCTTGCTGCAGCCGTATATTTATTCGGATAAATCCGGCGTTCAGAGGCGCTGCTCAGCGTGAGCATGCGCTACGAGTATAAAATTCTAATCATTTGCATATCATATCCTACTTTGCATTTGCTAAAAATTTCAGCCCATTCGCGCAAGTCCTTCATGGTGTTGCAATTTTCACAAACATGAGTTTATATAAACTGGCTATCTGAGGAAAAATCACAAAAATAGCTATAACTTTTTCAAAAATAAGCCAAATTGTATCACGTCATCTGCGAAGAGTTTTGAAGTCTATGTTTGAGAGCAAGTCTACTAATATCGCTGTGATACAGGCATAAGAAATCTGAGGTAGCCTATTTGTAACGACGACCTCCAGGCATCATTTGCCTGCAGCACTACGATAGATAGCCATTCGGAGACTGGACGCAGGACAATGTCAAAGAGAACTGCCCAGATGGCTAAATGTGAATCACTCTGTGGTTCATTGAGTTTGCAACCAATTTCAAACCACAGATTCAGCATCCAGGAGGCTCTGCCAAGAGCCTGGCAAGTATTATAACCCAAGTATGAATAAAAATGTTAACTTTTTCTCTTCATCTATTCTTAATTTTTATACTCTGCAGTAAACAGTGTCGAACTGCAGGGGCGTAGGAACCGGGGAAGCTGGGGGGCTCGAGGCTCCCCCCCCCCTGGTATATTTCAGACTGGCTCAGCTCCCCTGGAAAATCTTCTTACTACAACTTTTGTAGCACATTTTTTACTTCAAACCTGTTTTAAAAAATGTGATCTACAGTATACTGCAAATTGAATGGAACAAACGCATTTTTTAAGAATTGTTCCATCCTCAGGAACTTCACATATTCTCAACATTATCAAAAATCGTCCAAAATTACGTTTTTAAACCTACAATTTAGAAAAATTGCCCGGGATGATTTTGCTACCCCAGTTCCTGCCCCTAATATGACCAAAGATAGCCTACAATTCGCTTTTAAGACTTTTATTTAAAAAACAAATCTACTAAAAAATAATCTACAAGTGTACTTAAACTTGTCGTCTTTCTGACGAAAGAGATATTAGTAATGCTTTAAAATAACTTTAATTCGCAAAAAATGTCAATTCGAAAATTAATGACTTTATAGTTGAGTTCGTGCTTAAAGTTTGAAAAGTGTGCCCCCCCCTCCCCCCCCCCAAGAAAGTGTCAACATCTGGCATTGCGCCGCACCGGGCTCCCCCTGTTTTTATGAAGTTCCTACGCCACTGTCGAACTGAGTCCTTTAGAAAATTGTCAGACGTTTATACAGTTTAAAGTTTAATATTATAAGATCTCTCCTTGCTGTTGGGTAAATTTCCTATTTGCACCGTAAAATTTCCGTATATATTGCTTACATCAGGCTGTTTTTGAAAGCCTAGAATGAAACTTAATCATATGATTTGCTTTTCTGGAACGCTGGAGTTTAATTATTGCAGTGTGTGGCAAGTTTTGGATCGACCTCTAAGAAGGGGGTCAGGGGCAGATACAAAGGCGATTGCCTCTCCCTTGAGGAACTCTTCACCGGTAATTTTTCGATATTGAAGCTCGAAAATTTGAATTTTATACGAGTTTTAATGAAGTTCGGGTTAAGAAAGTTTGAAGCTCTCCCCAGAAATGTTTCGGAATTGAAGTCCAAATCTTTTATTCTTTGTGATCCATATTTATAAACCAGTATGCGTAGCAAGTAAGAAAAATCAATCTCCATTGAAAAGTTTCTGGATCCGCCCTTGGAGGGGGTCCAAGAAAAACCGGAAAACTCAGGGATCTACGGAACAAAAAAGTTTGGGAACCCCTGGTATAGAGAGAGAAATCAGATATCATCTGTCAAACTTCTGAAAGAGTGAGGCATACGAAAGAGGCATCAGTGCCTGTATTTAGGGTAGCATCTCTTTAAGTGAACGAACAGGCTTCCACGTCTTTTCAAAAGGAACTGTAAAAGCTCAGGTTTATAGAGACGACATTCATGACTTTTAAATGCACCCATAAGCTCTGGCAATAGCTAATACTTTACAGGATGACAAAGTAAGATCACAACCGATTTCGTATCGAAGATGATTATCTTCAACAGGCAATAATTTTGTGCATGGAGTTTCCAGCTCAATCCCCAGCCTCGCATCCTATTGAGCACGTTTGGGATGCTTTAGGGAGACGTCTAACTGCTCTCTGTGAACCTTCTCAGACCCTTGCCAATCTTGCAACTGCACTTGCTCTCGCTTCCAAGGGAACTGATAGATCGCGTGAGAAATACCGATGCGTCTTCTATGCTCTTTTGACTACTAAGTTTGTTTTTGTTCAAAGAGCTGTCTGTGATGATTTCTTTTAAAATATCAATGTTTCAATCACCGACGTATTGTGGACAGTATTATTTTTAACACCCTTTCTGCTGCGATTACAACTGAAATAGTTGAATGTGTGACCGAGTACAAATATCTTAGAGCATAAATAACAATTTTATACTAAAATAAAAAATAACTAATAGCATAGGGATTTCTACCCTGAAATGTGCATTTTTTTACATATTAGAAAACTTGTTCAAAATAAAATAACGAAATTCATTTTCTTATTTTTTTTTTTTTTTTTTTCGGTTGAAGGCGAAATGAGTTGAAAATTCATTCCAGAAAATATTAAAGTCGATGCTTTGCATTTAATGTTTTCATTTCAGTGCTTACAAGATCGATTCCGTTTTGCAGTTTTCTAAAAAAATAAATAAATAGAAACTATTAGGGGGGGAACAAATATTGTTTACTTTAATATGCAGCCGAAATACATAGTAAATAACACTTCTACTGAACCGAACTGTCAGTAGTGTGCACTACACATGTTTTACCTTTTTGTTTTTTATTTTTATATGTTTAAAATCACAGTACTTTTTAAAATTTTGATTCATTCGCTTTTTTTTAAATATAAAAGGTGTCTTACCTAGTAGCTTTTATCAATAAGATGTATTAATATTTGGATATTTATATCACTGAATTTCAAATTAAAAATGTTACCAAAGTGTTTATTAGTTATACTAATATTTGAAAATTTTATATTTGAATTAAATACAAATTAAGTCTGTTTTATTTTCAACTTAAACCCCAATTCCTTTTAAAACTAATGTATTTTTAGCTGCTGTAATTACTTTTTGTCTGTCTTTAGTTATTAATATCCTTAGTTTCAAAATTATGAACAAATTAATTTTCTTGTGAAGGAGGGGGGGGGGGTGATAACAATCCTTTAAATAAAAAATGAAAAATTTTGGGTGTTTGATAATTATGTTATAGGAATTTGGGGAGTCAACACTTCCCCCCGAAATCCTTGGTTTAACATTCTTGGCGGCATTTTTTACATGTAAGGTCTGTGTGAGACCCCCCCCACCCCCACCCACTCCTGAAAGTAAATTTTGTCTGCTCTCAATGATATAAATGTGTAGGTACTGTTAGTGTATTACTGAGATACATTTCACATCCGTATAAGAATTTGTATGATCTTTGAATAGAACTTGGGTTTTAACTACAATAGATGAAATACATCTTTGTAATTCGGTTGAATTGTTATTATATTTAGCTATCGTTATTAATCCATTTTTAACTAGTTTTTTTTTTTTTTTTTTTTTTGTAATACAGTTACCCCTTGTTATATCGCGCTTTTCGGGGGACAGGAAAAAAGCGCGATATATCCGAAAGCGCGATATGACCGAGGTCATTAAAAATAGTTTTCTATCCAGCATGCAAGTAAATTATACGTGCACATACATAAAAATTCATTTATTCGAACATTAGATTTTTTTTTTTCAATCAAAAGTAACAAAAAATATAACTTACCTCAGTTGTTGTTGTAATGTGCAGGTCTTAAAAAATATGTATACAGACATAAAATTTACCTATTGTTTTGGTGAAATAAGAATCCAAAGTCGTCTAGAAGAACCTTCGTTTTGTTCATTGATGACAAAATAAATGAGAACGAGACCTTTTCTGAGCACCTTACATATTTTCTCAAAAATGGTTTCGAACTAAAAGTTTTTTTTTTTTTTTGGAGACAAAAGAAAAGAGCGATATATCCGAATGAGCGATATAACGAGGGGCTACTGTATCTTGTTTAAAATTTTTCTTAATTGCTCTAATTAGTTTGAATAAATGATGAATACCATAATTTTAGTTCTCTCTATTAGCCAGGGGATAAGCGAAGTAGAAATACTGTTGAAAAATTGTTTCTTTTATTTGTGTTCTGGTTAAATATTTTTTATTTTAAATACATGCGTGAGCTTTCAACATTATTTAATTTGAATGTGCTTTGTTGAAATGGGCCGGTTTCAGGCGCGCACCCAGGAGGGGGCTTTGGGGGCTTAAGCTCCCCCTATGACAACACTGGACTTGAAGGCCTTAAGCATCAACGACATTTTCAATTTTTCCACGGTGTCAGAAAATACAAATACAAATACAAATACAAATGTGACGACCAGCAACAGGCTCTGGGCCCAACTGGGCTGGTCCTAGTCAAATTATAGATCCCAATGAAGATCAATGGCCCTCTTAAAACTATCTACTCCCTTGCTCCTCACCGCCTCTTCCGGTAAACTATTCCAAGTTCCCACTACTCTGCTAAAATAGTAATTTTTCCGAATTTCCAGGTTAGCCTGAGATTTAAACAGCTTATAACAATGACCCCTTGTCCTGCTTTCCGCTTTCAAAAATTTAACCCTATAACATCTTTCATTTTGATAAATTTAAACAACTGAATCATGTCCCCTCTGGTTCTCCTTTGCTCAAGACTATACATATTAAGCATTCTAAGTCTGGAATCATAGTCTAAAATTAGAAAGTCCTTTCACTAACTTTGTAGCCCTCCTTTGTACCCTTTCCAATAAATTAATATCTTTCTTAAGATATGGAGACCAAAACTGAACAGCATACTCTAAATGAGGTCTTACCAAACTTCTATATAAAGGCAGAAGATTCAAGTCATTAATGCCTCAATATACAGGGTGTCCACTCCAATCGTGGACCAATAGCTAATTTCTAAACCGTTAGAGATAAGCATATAGTTTATTTAGGAAAAAATCTCCAAATTACGAAAGGAATTTTGGGTCTATTCAATGTTTTTCAAAAAATCAAATTTTGAAAGAGTTACGAAATTTAAATTTTTATACAGCCCCCCAGTCCTATCAATCATATTTAGTAAAACATTCTTGACACTGTAACGTTTAAAACTAAAAAAAAATCACTCTTCTATCACAAAAATTGACCGAGTTATGACGTTTTGAAAAATCAAGATTTTGAAGGATTTCGCATACGGTCCCTTAAGCGATCGCTCGATGACGTCATGAAATAATGCAAAATCTTGATTTTTCAAAACGTCATAACTCGGTCAATTTTTGTGGTAGAAGAGTGATTTTTTTTTAGTTTTAAACGTTACAGTGTCAAGAATGTTTTACTAAATATGATTGATAGGACTGGGGGGCTGTATAAAAATTTTAATTTCGTAACTCTTTCAAAATTTGATGTTTTGAAAAACATTGAATAGACCCAAAATTCCTTTCGTAATTTGGAGATTTTTTCCTAAATAAACTATATGCTTATCTCTAACGGTTTAGAAATTAGCTATTGGTCCACGATTGGAGTGGACACCCTGTATACTACGCTTTGAATCTAATTGAAATAACAAATACGCACACATATAACATATATCTTGTCTTACATACTCTCGTCTACATTTTCCAAGAAGCTAAGGCATTGTTTTCAATTAAATCATTCATTGTACAATGTACAGACGCATGAGGCACGAGAATGGGACCTCAGCAAAGCATAGAGCTTCAAATCACAGATCGTCTCACCATCAAAACCAAAATAATTTTAATTTCGAGGATTTGTCATGGAAAGTCATGATGTTTCGCAGTGTCGAATTACAAGTTTGAAGGATCGTTATAATGAAATTTTTAAAGCTCCTTTCTGTCAAAAATGGAATTTTTTAAAACATTTTACATTAAAATTTTTTTGAATCTATTTCATAAAAGCCCCTTATGGTTGGGGAGAGGGAGGGGGCAATTGCGACATGATAAGCCCGCCCCTGAATTTCTGGGAAACATGCTCGAGAAACAAGAAAACAGATAAAAAGTTAAAACAGATTATAAAGAATATAAAATGGTATTAAAATAAAAAGAAGTACGAAAGAGAGAGAGAGGAAAAAAAAAAAAAAAAAACAGAAAAAAGTGACCGAAGGGTATCTTTGCAAAATAAACAAATTAATAAAAAAAAACTTACACTAAAGTCACAAACCTCTGTACTTCTAACCAATGAAGGCACTGGAAGGAATTTTAAAATTTCAGTACCGAAAACCAAAATAGTTAACTGAAAAATCTTTTCCTATTTTCTCCATTTTGATTTGGAATAAAAATATTTAAAAAAGTAGCTAAGTAAATGGGGGGAAGGGGGTATCCGAACTTAATTCCTCTCTTCTCGGCGTTAAAGTTAGAAAGGAATTATAGTTTTAGAGCTTCAAGTCTTGAAAATTCCGGGAATAAGTCTGAATGTCCTCATTGAAGATCGTCTAATAATTGGTTTTTGGAACATGAATTTCTAAAATTTTCCGGAGGTGAAAAGCGAGCCATGACACTTTTAAAACTTTTTCAAAAAATATTCGAGGACACATCCCGAAAACCGTTTAAAATTGAGTTTTGAGATCTTTAATTTCGACAAAAAACATTCAGAGGTGAAAACCAAACCCTTTCTCTAACATCATCAAAGATGCTATTGGGTTGTTTAGACATCAATTTTGAAAAATTTCGGGTTGAGAGCGGTCGAACCCTATTCTTCCTAAGATTAACTGAGATGGTTATACATTTCGTTTTTGGAATTTCAACATCAAAAAATAGTTAGTGAAAAGTTCCAAAACCCCCATTAATTCTCCTAAGATTTTCAAAGAGGGCCTACTATGGTGTTTTTTGGACATCAATTTCGAAAATTTACAATGGGAGAGCCAATGACTCGTGCTCTTCCTAATTTAATATACATAGAAACATTCCTAAACCTCACCCCCAAACAGTTGCGAAAATGGCGTGCAATAATAACGTTTTTATGGCCTCAAATTTTGAAAAAATATTAGATGAGGGCCGGCAACTCTCAAATCTCCCTAACATGACCAAAAGTTGTCTAACTGTTGTAGTTTTTGGGATCACTTTTTAGAAATTTTTCCGGGGAGAATCCATGAACCCCCTATCAGTATGTTTGAAAATTCCACTTTATGTCTTTGTTCATAATAGTAATGGTCTTGATTCGTATCATAACGCTATTCTCGTGAGTGCATTAATTATCTCATCTTCAGTAAGGTTGGAAGATCCTCATAGTATTTACCATTTACTTTCTTACATAAACACAATTTGATAAATAAGTAAAAAATTCACATAAAATTTAACAGAAGCAAGAGAGCTTCCAATCAAAAAAGCAAAGCTTTACACTTTTATTCCGGAAAAAAAAAGAAAGAAAGAAGGTGGGGGGGAGGGGTAATCTATTAAAGTTTAGTATTTTCGCGATTTTAAAATTTTAATCCAATGGCCTCTAGATATAAAGGAGTATGGGTTCTTGATGTCAGAAATTAGCACCCCCTTAAGTTAAATCCTGGGTGCGCTCCTGGCCGGTTTGCCTACTACTTTTCAGCTAGCTACTGCTTTAAATAATTTATTTTTATGAAGAATAAAATATAAAAATATTAAATAAATCAGAGTCTAATAAATAAGATAATAAATACGAGTTTATTATCAATCTATTTTCTATTATCAAATTTCAGACATTTAATTGGAAAATAGGGTAATAATTTAGATGAAAAAAAATTAATAACCATTAAAAGCATGTACCGTTCGATGTGTGCATGTTTTATTTAGTTATTTATTTTAAGAGGAGAATGGTAACCTTTTGCACATAATTACACGTTACATTTTGGCCATCAATTAGAGAAACGAACATTTAGCAAGAAAATATACTGCAACATACGCATGCATTTCAGTACAAAATATTTGAGTATTATTTTGAACCTCGAAATAAATAAATCAATAAATAAATACATATTTAAAAAAAGTTAATAATTGAATTACTAAATAGTTGTTCACTCTACTGAGAAAATTATTAACTTGAAAGTAAGAATATTTTATGTTAGCTGCAGAATCATTGAAGTCTCAAAACTTTTTTTTTTAATTGATAGCTTTAATCATCATTTAAAATACTATTAATACTTCCAAGCAATAAATACCGTTTTAGACAGCTGTTTTAATTTTTAAAAGTTTTAGTTCATATTTTAATGTTGAAACTGAAATTTTTATCTGAAAGATATTCCCTTAAGATGAATTTAGCTTTGTATCAAAAAAATATCTTCCTCATCGTGTACGTTCTAGCACGTTAATCGAATAACCGGAAGTAAAAATACCAATTGTACATGTTGCGCCACCTAGCGACAAAGTTTGTCCTAAGCATGCCCTATTGACAACATCATACATACGGGCGGGATCATATTTCATATTGAAGGTACTTTTCCAATATGAAATTGTCACCTTCGATTTGTTCATTTTATACATGTTTTAATTTCTATGCTACAGTAATTATCTGGTAATTTTTATCTATTTGTTATTTTGAACCTTACTATGTGTTGTAAGTGTCATAAAATTCTACAGGTAACTTTTTGAGTAATTGTCATTTTTGTGATCTTTCCTTAATTTATGATAACCAGTGTCTTTATTTGGAAAAATTGAGTGAACACAGCGTGAAATATTTTTTTTTTTTTTTTGTCTCTGCTGTAAAATTTTAAAAAGTGGATTGACCTGGTTTTGATACTAAGCGGAGGATTTGATTCTTTAATACAATATTTTCAAATTTCTTTTTCAGCAATTTTCGCCATCACAGTTCTGCGGTTGCATATCTTCCGCAGGAAGAATACTTTGCACATGAGGTACACTGCTGAAACGATGAGGATAGCGAAACAGTGTGGTATCTTCACGAGCCTCATCTCAGTCATTGCCGCCATTACGTACTTCGTTTTGGCGTCTACAATCAACCATGGTATGTTTCGTTTTTTTTTAAGCCCGAAAGCAAGTACAATTGGGTAGAACTTCGTTAAACCGAATCCCACGGGACTGACGGCTGACGGGACCTTTAAAAAAAATTCGTTAAAACCGCGGCTATCCAACGAACAATACACAACAAACAATAGGAAGAGAATCGGAAAGGTAACTCGTCTTAGCAGTAATTTGTTTAAAACATGTTCGAATTAACGAGGTTCGACTGTATATCAAAAGTGAAAGAGGAATACATGCAAGGTGGTTGAAAAGTGGGGGTACTCCCGCCCAATTTTAACGTTATGGTTAGTCAGTGGTGTAGTAAGAAAGTCTTCAGGGGGGGGAGGGGGTTTCCAACTTTAAAATATCCAATGGTTCTTGGAAATGTAACAGAAGCATCTATGATTTGGTTTCAGTTTTTTTAGACAGTCTGCAGAAATACGGATAGTTGATTAGATGATGAAAAAAAGTATCTTAAATAGACTGGAATAACTTAGTATTCATTATTGGAGTTTAATTTTGCGCTTCAGATGGGGGGGGGGGGCGCACCCGTTGACCACTGATCTTAGTTATGATTGAATATTGGATAATCCGCATTTAACTTGAAGTCTTACGACTCATAAACATCGTAGAACACTATCCTTTATCCATATCGTAATACAGCTATATTTCTATGCATATTCTTGCAGATGTTTCGCAGCCAAATCATCTCCGAATCCCTATAACTCCCTTAACCTTCTGCGAGAACATGGCGCAGAAATCCCCTGTGTGGTGCAGAAATCACGACCTGGATGGTGTTCTGCCGATGTTTATGACACTTAAGGCTTTAAGATAGCTGTGTTAAACAACATTGAGAACCATAACTGATACAATGTTGAAAATAACAGGAGTACTCACATTTTCGGATGACGCTATGTAGATTCTTTTCAGAAAAAAACTTCTTTATGGCCCAACTATACCACCTAAGACAGAATAATATTATTAAGGAAAGATAATTAACTAGTTTTTAATGTGAGAATTAAATTTAAACTTAAACCTTGAATGGTGAGGTTTTTTTTATTATATATTTTATTTATTTATTTATTTAATTTGTAACTTAAGTGGTGAGGTTGGTTGCAGGTAACCCCCAACATAATATTTTGCACTCCCCATAATTTTGCAAATTAAAGTAGAAACATTTGCACTGACTTTAAAGTCAAACGTGTAAGCATATCAAAATGTTTGAATGTAAAAGTCCAATTATTCTGGAGTGACTGGTGAACTCATCCGTTAAGGGGTAGTTTAAATATCCTCAAATTCAGTTTAGCATAATCATACCTTTAGGCATTTTCTCTTGGTCAAGTAAAAGCTTTCCCCTTAAATTTAAATAAACGGTTATTTTGTTCCATTAGCTAGATAAACCTAATGTGCAAAACGTTCTCTTCTGCCCAAATAAGTCTCAGCAGCTTAATTTGTATTGGAGCTACAGGAGCTCAGTTCCTGCACTTCTTTTGAAATGAGTGAATTTTTGTGTACTGTACTCACCCACTCACTTTCATTCAGTTTCATTCAAAAAAAAAAAAAAGAAAATATGGACACCAGCGGATAAGATAACTTGGATAACAATATCTTTCTGTTATTTTCATTGATAAAACTTAACTATAAAATGCATCAGCTACTGCATTGTTTTGTTTTTGTATTGTCACAATGACCTTCACTTGTCGATAATGATCATTAGCGACATAAAAAGCGGAAAAGTCCCGGTTTAAACTCGGATTAAACTATTTTTCTTTTTTAGAGGAGGGGGTGAGGATTTTTGAAAACTTACGGGGTAATGGGAATTTGAAATGTTTTGTTCATTTATGCCCCCAATGGCACTAAGTTTATTTTGCATTCTTTTTTAATAACCCATGAATTGGTATTAATATAATCCTCAACTTCTCTATACTTTCTTAACTCAACGAGGGGATTTTTGATCAAACTTTTCTTAGCGTGTAGACTTCATTGAGAAAGATAGAATAACTATGGGAAAATAAACTCCCCTCTATAAGAATGTATTAAAAATTAAATCATGCATTAATTTAAATATTTTCCTACCAAATATGAACGATCAGAAAGTAACAGAAATGCAAATTTTAAAATGGGATGCAAGAAAAAAAAAATCATTCCGAAGAAAACCTTACTAATTATTCCTTACACTAATAGTTGAATTGATTGCTTTCTACCAAAGTAAATATGTTCCTAAAATTTCCGGTACATTCACAAACTTTTGAGGTTTATTTCCACAAAATTCCGGGGGGGTTTGCATTGTTAATAATTGAAGGGCTTGGGAGATGAAGGGGTTATGTGACAAAACAGAAATTGCGAGTGATTAAAGTTTAAAATTTTATTGCTGCAGTTTTTGCACCTATTTTTGTTTTCTTTTTTTTTTTTTTTTGTCGTTAGTGTGCGTATGGAAATGGTTTAATGACTTCTACTTTTTGATGTACCAAGTTTTATTTGCTTACACGTATCCATTGCTTACCATTGTCCAGAGTGTTTATTTTTCAAAATGTAACAGCCCCTTCATCCTCCAAGCCCTTCAATTATCAGTCTTTCTTCTGCTTACTCATGTTTACTGTTATGTTTCTATTCATAGGTTATAAGATTGAAAATGATGGCTACGCACCAGCTGGAGTTTTCGCTCTCATGACATTGAAATGGACATTTATGCTTTTTTGGTCTGGAAAGGAGTACGAGAAACTTTTAAGCTCACCCGAACACCTACAGTTTGCAGCCACGAATACAAGCAATCAAGCTTATTCTAGACAGATTTAAAAATGAAAAGTGCTAGATTGTCCCAAAAGTTCATAAACTCTTGCAAAAAATTGAAATTTTACTTTGCACGAAATAGCAAAAACAGCAAAAGTCATTTCTGAAAATAAAGACCATGACCATGATTGACCTAAGACTTTCTGCCATCGATCTGCGGGAGCTTTCGGACCTGATCAAAATACCATTCAGCCAGCTTCGAGTCAAAGAACTTTAGGCGGGCTTCCTCTACTGTTTACGGACTTTTGAGACAACCTAATAGCAATAAATTATTGAAAGTATTGTTTCATTTCGATGTTATTAACGATGTGTGTAACTTGCTCTGTTCCATTTTTTTTTGTACATATTAATATGTATATCAGCTCACCTAAATGTTGTTTTTATTTTGAGTTACATTCGCAAATCATGGCCTAGATAATGTTTAAGGCCACGCACAAACACCAACATTCATTAATCCAATAAAGAAAATGTTGACGTTGACATACAAAATTATCTACTCTTTTATGCTAATTTTCTTGATTCAACAAATCCAGACTCTCGTGTGTTATGTCTTTCCTTAAGATTACATCTCCTACTCAAATAGCGCCATCCCTCTCCCTCAAAAAATTCCGCAGGTACACTACAATGCTCCTCTGAAAAGTTGAGCTATGACCAGGCCCGCGTCATTTCAAGTTTTTCCAGGGAAGGGAGGGGAGGAGGCAAAGGGTTCAAACATAACGCAATTTCATCGTTAAACAACAAAAACTATACTCCCACTTTTATGAAAATGCATTGGTGTCTCCCAACCTGGGGGGGGGGGGGGGGGGCAATTGACTCCTCTAAATGACGGGCCTGGCTATGACCTTGACAATGTTTATGAAATGGGTAATATTAAAGGGTAATTCCCGCAGATTTGGAGTTGTAATACTTTTGCAAGAGACAACGAAAGAAACCCAACTCACTTCAGCACCAATAACCCATTCCTATTACCCGAAAAAGGGGAAACATTATCTATGTCGGAGGTCAACTTAAAGGAGGAGCACTATATAGAGGTTAATTTGTTTGTTTGTTTCTTAATGGGAATGCATATTGGTTCCTAGAATTTGGCACACCTCGTGGTCCTCTGAAAAGTTGAGCTATGACCTTTACAAGGTTTCCCTCTTTTCGGGTAATAGGAAAGGGTAAGTGATGCAGATTTTTAGTTGAAATACTTTTGCAAAAAAAACTGAGAAAGTAACCCAACTCACTTCAGCACCAATCAGCCTTTCCTTTTACTCGAATAAAAATATTTTTGAAAAAAAAAAATCGAACCAACTTCAGATTCGATAAAATAGGGAAGAAATATTTCATACACATTTTCAAGTCTTATGTCATTCGAAAGCTTGAAATTTTCTGCACAAAATGAAGTTTTTTCGAAGTTTCTACGATCCTCAGGAGAGCTGTAGCAATTGTTTTTAGAATCCCGGAATTCAAGGCTTACTTTCAGTAAAGCAAGCCAAACGATTCTAAAATGGTTGAGCTCTAGAATAAAATTTGTTTTTTCGAGAGATAAAATGAATTATTTTATCAACGGAAATCAACTTTTCATGCTGTTACTATGGTTACGTGTTCATACTTATTTTTGTTTCGTTCTTTTTCCAGGGTTGCCAGAAGTAGTATTTTTGATTCTACGGTAGTATTTTTTCGGCCCAAATAAGGAGCGTAGTATTTTTCTGGCAACCCTGTTTCCAATATACTAATGACTTAATTAAAAGATTTGGCGGATTTTTTTTTTTTTTTTCATTTTCATAGATTTCGCATTTCAGCAACATTGATTTTGGCAACGGTTGGAAACAGTAGTATTTGTAAATTTTTTTTTAGAGGAGACGTAGTATTTTTTTGTTCCAATTCTCTGGCAACCCTGTCTTTTTCCCGGAGAAGATGCTTTGGGCCCCTGCTTGGCGCGTTTTCAAAAAGTCAACTACGCAAAATAGCTAGGGTTACTACGCTTGGCGCGCCTATCGCCCATTAAGCGAGAAAAGGGTACCTAAAGCACAGATCTAACCAAATATCGTATCAATTGCGATATTGCATCGTTCTTTTTAAAGTGTTTCATTTCGGAAAATGTATTGTTTTGTTTTTTAAGCTAGGGAAAAAAAAACTTTCTTCTTTTAAACTTTGGTAAGATTTCTGTTGGTTTCTGTTATCAACAAAATTGTTCTTATTTTCTCTTTTGGCTTATTTTTTTGCATTTCCCTTGGAGTTGCATTCGAATGTTCCAGGGGGGTGTTTTACCCCATTTATCGGGTAAATCGGTGTTTTCAATGCAAGGTGATATGAATTGGTTAACAAAAGTGATATGAATTGGCACGACCACTTGGCGATATATCGCCAAGCTTTTGATCGCCAAGTATTTGACGCCAATTTGGCGAATTTTTTTTTTTTTTTTTTTTGATTTAGGTTCAATTTGGCATTGTTGGCGATATTTTGCGAAAAGTCCACTGAATGATGTTAAAATCGACGATATTTAGGAGATTAATCATTGTAAAACTTTTTTTGCATTGTTTCGTAGCAAACTAGGGTTACAAATGTTTGAATTGTTATCTTGCTCACTCCAAGCACTATTTTAGCACTTAAGGCATCTACTAAGAAATTTACACGTAAAATTAAGTAGTGGGGGCTCCATATTAGATCTTTATATCACTTTGAAGGTATTATAGTTGAATAAAACTAAAATAGAGCATTTTTTCTGCTATATCAATTATTTTACAAATGAACTTTTAATTTTATACCACGGGCAAAGCCGTGCGGTTACCGCTAGTTATAAATATAAAGTTCAGTACCAACAGCGCCTCCTAGATCTACCTAAGTGGCGCTGGTACTGAGGACATTTGAATGTAAGCTGTAATTTTGGCACACAACGCCGGATTGTCTGTGCCCTGAATGTCTGGGGGCATACATTCCTGGGGCTTTTATTGGTATTGCAGCGGTTTAATGCTTTGTGTTTTGAGTCGAGTGTCGACCGCAGTGTACAGGGGTTACAAAAACTAATGATAGGACACAAAGACATTTTTCTTTGTCTAATTGCGTAAAAGAAGTTGAAATTGAGATTAATACTTGCGATCCCTGTCAAAAGGGGGGGGGGATGATGATTAAAAGCAAGCGTCATTAAAATTATGGACGATTATCTCAGTCAGATGTGTTTGGGCATGTCGATGTCAAAGTTCTGGATGTCTGAGAAACAAGTATAAGCAACAATAGATATCGCATTGATTCTATTTTTTTAGTTTCCAGTTATTCTGATAATGTAGTAGAATATGTTGTTCCCTCCCAAAAATTTGAGCTCGGAGTGCCTCTGCCCCTTCCTTTCCATAAAACTTATAAAAATAATTCTACTCCAATAATACTACCCGGCCCCCAGAGTGCTGGCCTCTACTTTTTAATCAGCAGGTGGACATGATCTTTCGTTGGCCCTGGCGTCAAAAGTTAATTTGAAGACAGTAACCTCTTTAAATTTAAATAGCTTCGTCATCGTAGGAGATTATCTGCTGAATGTGATTCAAATACACTGCTCGACATTGAAAATGCAACACCAAGAAGGAGTGGTCAGAAATTGATGAAATTTGGTAAGAAGACAGAGACAGCATGGAACAATAAGTGATATTTATTTCAAAATAAATAAGCAAAATTTAGAGCGAGGACGGCGTCGGCTCAGTAAGAAGTAGGACCACCGCGGACAGCGATGCACGAAGAAACACGTCTAGGCATGGAGTCAATAAGCCTGCGGATGGTGTCATGAGGGATGGCACTCCATTCCTTTTCAACCATTTGCCACAGTTCGTCCTCTGAACGAGGCAGTGACAGGTTCTGCAAACGGCGTCCAATCACGTCCCGCACATGTTCGATTGGTGACAAGTCAGGAGAGTATGGTGGCCAGGAAAGCATCTGTACACCTCGTAGAGCATGTTGGCTGATTCGAGCACTGTGAGGCCGGGCGTTATCCTGTTGAAAAATTGCATTTGGCAGACCCTGAAGGTAGGGGATTGCCACCTGCCGCAGTACATTATCTAGATATCGTTGGGCCGTCATAGTGCCCCGAATACGAACTAGAGGTGATACGGAATTGTATGCAATAGCGCCCCAAACCATTATGCCACGTTGTCGCGCTGTGGGGCGTTCCACAGTTACTGCCGGATTCGATCTTTCTCCACGTCGACGCCACACACGTATGCGATGACTATCGCTGGACAAACAGGAGCGGGATTCATCTGAGAACACTACAGTTTGCCATTCTGCCATCCACGTCGCTCTGGTCCGGCACCATTCCAAACGTTGGAGTCTGTGCTGTGAGGTCAATGGCAGTCTTCTTAGCGGGCGCCGTGATTGCAGGCCACGTGCAACCAGTCGACGGGAAATGGTTCTGGTCGACACAGGAACATCCAGGGTACCTTGCACGTGCTGCAGAATCGACGTACAAGTGACTTGCGGGTCCGTCACAGCTTGTCGGTGAATCCGTCGATCCAAGCGGTCTGACGTCACTCTGGCTGCACCTGCACCCCTCAATGTGGCTACATTTCCTCTTTCCAACCATCTCCGACACAGCCGATGCACAGTGCTGGCATCCATGTGGGTATCAGCTGCAATTTGACGTATGGACCAACCTCCCCTTCTCAGTCCGATCACCATACCCCTTGTAAAGTCGTCTATATGCTGGAAGTGTCTTCGTTGAGGACGGCGTGGCATTTCCTCCTATCACACGTATCCTTCGAGACAAAAACCAAATTTCTCCGATAATTAGTCTGGCAGAAAAGCCAACATGAACATAGCCCACTTTTCAACTTCATTCTCTTATATCTTACTTCACGTGCGTCGGAGAGCTGCGCATTTCATATCATTTGCATAACTCAGTGACATGCGTCTGCGGTAAAATTTGCATGAATTTCTGACCACTCCTTCCTGGTGTTGCATTTTCAATGTCGAGCAGTGTAATAGTTTCACGGCAGAGATGTTCCTGTCAAAGGCTTATTAAAATCTTTCAGCTTCAGTAAAGAATCGAAGACATCTGCATATTCATAGCGCATTTTATTTTTTATCCGAACTATAGTCTGACAGACTTAAATATTGAATTACTTTATATGTTAAAATTTTAAAGCTAACATTCTGGATTAGACAAATAAGTACGGGATTCAAGTGAAACACAAACACGGACCATCGCAACTCACCAACGCAATCGCAAATTCCCAAACTTGGATTCATGTGAAACGTTACAATCGCTACGAGATGCGATTCTATCGTAATTCGACTTCCAGTAGCGATTGCAATTTTGGTCTATTGCGACCGCCTCGAAGCGATTGCAATGGTGTTTCACTTGAATTCGTCCCTAAGGCCGGGATTCAAGTGAAACACGGATAATCGCAACTCACCAATGCAATCGCAAATTCGCAAATTTGGATTCAAGTGAAACGTTACAATAGCTACGAGGTGCTATTCCATTGTAATTCGACTGGTGTTTCACTTGAATTCGGCCCTAAATATTGAAAACAGTATTTGTTTAAAGACCTATATAGCTTTTAGTAATGTTGCAAGTTTCCACCTCTTGTACATTGGAAAGAGGTTTTATGATTAAGGCTGGAATTCAAGTGAAACACAGACAATCGCAACTCACCAATGCAATCGCAAATTCCCAAATTTGGATTCAAGTGAAACGAATTCACTCAAATTCAACTTCCAGTAACGATTGCAATTTGAGATCACCTCGAAGCGCTTGCAATGGTGTTTCATTTGAATTTGGCCCTTAAACTAGTTTATTTAACGCTACTCAGTGAAACACGGACGATCGTAACTCACCAATGCAATCGCAAATTCCCAAATTTAGATACGTTGCAATCGCTATGAGATGCGATTCTAATGTAATTCGACTTCCAGTAGCGATTGCAATTTGCGATCGCCTCGAAGCGATTGCAAGTGTGTTTCACTTGAATTCGGCCCTAACACTGAGTACTAGAGAAAAATAAATACCTTTGTGCGATTGATGTGAAGTTTTAAGCCAACGTTAAAGATGCACAAATATACAGGTATACTGCAGACACGCGTTTCGGGGCTACAAGGAGCCCCTTTTTCAATGCATGAAGTGTGAGCTTTAGGATGAAGAATCATCCGATAAAAGCAACACAGTGGAACAAAAGACAGAGCAAAAACTGGATAATAACAAAACAAACAAGACAAAACAGACAAGAATAAATTTCGTCTCTAAGCATTGTCTTGTTTGTTTTGTTATTATCCAGTTTTTGCTATTTTTACTGTCTTTTGTTCCACTGTGTTGCTTTTATCGGATGATTCTTCATCCTAAAGCTCACACTTCATGCATTGAAAAAGAGACTGATTGTACCCCAAAACACGTGTCCGCAGTATACCTGTATATTTGTGCATCTTTAACGAAACTTCACTGAGTACTGGGTCAAAATACCTACAAACAAAAAGTTAAATTAAATGGACCTTGCCACGCCGTGTATAGGGTACTTGAAAACTGATAATTTTGTCATTGA
>JAXGGA010017785.1:0-23477 GCA_038373865.1 Uloborus plumipes | reverse complement strand
ATGGCCGGTGTCAATCAAATGAGAAAACGAGTCCATTCCTTAAAATAGGTAGAATTTTTATCTATTCAAATTCCCCCATCAATTGTGAATCCCATTCCTCAATTTTCATCTGCGTATCACCCCTTCCTAAAAATGGACAATGCTGAAAAAAGGAGGAGTCATAGGCCATCTGTGCAAAGTTTAATTACACTACTTGACCGATTTGCATGAAAATTGCAATTTTTTTTACTAATTTGTCTGATGCTATCTGTCTTTAAGATGCACTGTTAGAAATTTTAATTGAAAATCAATTTATTGATTTTTTTAATTTTTTTTTCATTTTTAACTACCAAGACTTAACCATAAAAAATGGTATTAACCCTTTTATTTTTACGAGAAAATGCTAATTTACCGCTTCTTGCATGTTAAAAGATACAACTGTATTACAAACCAGTAAAAAGTCCTGCTGTCCCAGCGATAGCAAGGAAAATTTAAATTTAGTTAAAATAGATGTGAATGAGAAGAAATATGAAAATTTAGACGTTTTGTAGCAGTTTAGGAGAACTACTTGATCGCTTTTTACAGTTCTGATATTGTTATTGATTATGATTTTTTACTCTGAAAGAATAGTCGAAGAACCGCCTTTACCATCTTGTAGTGCTAAAGGCACAATGTGCAAAAATATTATCTCAATTGTCCGTGGCACTCTTTGCACTAGATGGTAGAAAATTTTCAAAGTCAATAAATATTCTTCACATCAGTATACAGCTATAATCATAGTTCATCTAAAAAGTTACAGAATGACCCTTTTCGTATTACCTGCACGACGTAATCTTTTGCTTGATTTACGAATTTGTTCTACGTATTCCAGTGAGATGATATACGAAATTTCTCCAACTATTTTATAAAAACACGATGAGCTGCTTTTTTAGTGGAAAATGTACTTCAGTAATATGGTCCAGATAATGCGTGGATGGTTGAAATGTTTTCACCTGTTTTTCGGTGAATATTATGAACAGACAAAAGTCACGTAGAATCCATAACTCCAGTGCTCCCCCAAAGTTCCTAAACACCAAATCTCTGAATAAGAATGTACCAGGAAAATAAAAGCTAACACCATTATTCTAGAAGTCTGCTTCCTCTGCTGTCAAACAATTCAAGTCCAGGTCTTTCCACGTTGTGAGATCAGTTTGTTTCCTGATTATTCCCAAAATCTGTTGTTTATAGGACTGACAGAGTAGCATGTTAAGAGATTTTAATAACATGTATAACAAACAATACTGCTACCTTGGCTCAACGCTTTTAGACTTTTTTGGGAAACATTTGTTCTATCTGTCAAAAATTTTACAGACTCTTCCTCAGCATTTTGTGATTCTCCCAAGATATGATCGAAGTAATAATAATAATAATAAAAACAGGAAATGTTACGGCAAGTCTTTTGTTTTTATCTGTCATAACCTTTCGTATAGAAAATTTCACTATATAACAGGACTTTTCATCAGAATTGAACAAGGTTTCTTCTCTTATGTTGCCATAAGATTTTTCTAGCTCTTTAACAATGCACTTATTTGTAATTTTGACGTAAATTCTTGTTCATTAAACAATGAACAGTTTTCAGATAGTTCATACTGAAAGAGCGCTTCCACGTCAGAGGAACGAGATAAAAGTTTTTGCATCATGAGGTGAGACCGGTGAAGCTGACTGTTTGACTTCCTTTTACTGCCTTTCCTTGCAGTAGTAGAAGCATTTTGTGCTTTGTTGCAAGGAAATACTGTAATTATGGCTTTATGAATGGAGCTTGAGCGATCTTGACTCTTTTTCCCTCGTATCGTGTAAATCACAGTCCCCAGTATGTCTTCAGTCGTCAGTATTTTTGTCAGTAAATAGTGTGATGTATTGGGAAGTATATTAAACAAGTCTGTTTATTATACAATGTTTAAATATAAACTTTCTAGCAGTTTATATATAAGCATTGAGACAGCTTTGAATCTAAGTTCCGAGTTTGTTTCTTAGAAAATTCATGGTAGATGTTCAAACCATTTCTCTTTTGAACAAAATCGTGGTTAGTTCCAATATCATATCCGATTCAATAAACACATGAGATATTAGACCTTTCCGAACACGGGAAAAATATTTCTTGTAGTTTAATAGGGAAGTCGGGGTGCATTTACAAATCTAGCAAGATGGCGCACCTAAGTCTATGTACGCTACTGTTTCTTCCCCAGCTGGTTGAGGACACGACTGAAATTCATTTGAAAAAGATCAAGTAATTCTCCTAAACTGGCTACAACATGTCTGAATTTTCGTATTTCTTCTCATTCGCCTCTATTTTCACTAAATTTAAATTTTCCTTTCTATCGCTTGGATGAGCAGGACATTTTACTATTTTATAATACAGCTGGTTCTTTTGGCATGCAAGCAGCAGTAAATTAGCATTTTCTCGTAAAAATAAAAGGGTTAATACAATTTTTATGGTTAAGTCTTGGTAGTTTAAAATAAAAAAAAAAAAAAAAAAAGAAATAAAATCAATAAATTGATTTTCAATTAAATTTCTAAGAGTTCATCTTAAAGACAGATAGCACCAGACAAATTAGTAAAAAAAATTGCAATTTTCATGCAAATCTGTCAAGTAGTAACATAGATATGAGCATTTATAGGATCGAGCTGCCGCCATCTTTGATGACGTCATAACAGGAAAATTTACCAGGAGACGGATGTCCACCCGAGTCTAAAATATTTTCTAGGACACCTACTAAACATTTTTGAAAAGAAATTCTCCTATTTAAATTTCCTACAGAAGTACTGGGCATTTACATAGCATTTATGAGAGCGAGCGGCCGCCATCTTTGATGACGTCATAGCAGAAAAACGCACCAGGTAGCGAATGTCCACCCGAGTCCAAAATACTTTCTGGGGCACCTACTAAACATTTTTGAAAAAAAAATTTCCGTACTCAAACATTCCTACAGAAGTGCTGTCAGATCCAGGACTTGTTTCTAATGAGTTATATGTTGAGGTTTATACAACCAACATTTTCTGAACTTTATAATACACTGACTGTATGAAAAATATGAACAAATACACGAAATAAGTTACTTAAAATATATGATTAGAAAACAAAAACTAATTAATTTTAGAAAAGAAAAAGAAACTGGTTTTGAAGTATAAATTTTAAAAACTAATTCAGATTATTGCATACATGTAAAAGACAGATTGATTGCAATCGGTCTACCTAAATAGTGTTAGTTGAAGACAATTTTAAGTTCTTCAAAAATAATTTTTTGTTGGCTACATTTACGTATTGATATGTAATACTATAACTTAAAATTTAAGACAAACAATACGTTTTAAGAACGTTTTTTAGTTTACTATTTTAACGTAAATTTGTGTACAAAGCTTTTAAGTATAATTTCAATGCATAATTGACTTCTCCTATTTGTATGCAAAAGTCGCAAAATAATGACAGAATGTTGTTTAACAGTAAACAAAGTTTAAGCCTGGACTGAATTTTAAATTAGAATTAAATTGAGTAAACTGGCTCAAGAATAGGAGGCTTTCTGTAGAGGTTGAATTAATTAAGTGGAAAGCTTTAGAACGGCTTTTATGACACTGTTTATTCAGCACCGTTCGCCAAGAAACGCATAGAAATATTTCTCCATTGTGTTAAAATTGCAGATTTTTAATATTCAAGTCGAATAGCCTAACAATGAATTTTTAATTTTTTGAAGAAACTCATCATGAATGTTTATGCTCCGAGCTAGGATGCATTAATGTATAAATTATGGTAAAAAATTGAAAAGTCAGAAAAATGATAGAGGAAAATGGTCTTTGATGTAAATGTTTTAGTAATTAATTACGAAACAACAAACAATGCACATATTTCTAAACATGTTAAATTAAATAACATACCATGGCTTAATTTTTATATTAGGGACTGTTTGCGTGGTTTTTAAGCTGATATTAATTTGGCAACTATAAGCAATATATTAAATAACATGCAAAATTGTTTTCACAGGAAAGGTAAAATTTAAATGTTATGTCTTAAGCTTTCAATTTCGTACTTAAAATACGTGATAAATAATATTGAATTAGGCAGATTCTTTTTAGCTTTGTTTTAATACGTAAAGTTTATCCCGGTGTCCTAATTTCTGAAAATAATATAAATTTATCTTTAATGTATCTGACTTTTAAGAAAAGTTTATTACAGAAATTCATAACTGGAGTGTTATGGTCATTACGAAGCTTTCTTCTATATTTTTTATGAGTTCTTGAGTAACGTATAAAATGACTAGTACAAAAGTCTGTTAATTGAAAAGCAGAATTAAAAAGCGAGAATTGAAAATAATTTTAAAAGTCTTGTTTTAAACAATTAACTACAAACATTATACCAACTAGCAGATAGCAACACATAAAAATGTAAATCATTGACATTATATAAATGCAAATGAAGCAGAGTAACGTAAATGTACATGGGTCATTTTCACCATATGCTTACGTTTCAGAATTTTTAAGTAATTTTTTTAACTTGCTATTTTCTTTTAGAAACACTAACAGATGTTTAGTCACATATTTTAGGTGTGTGAAAAAGTAATTGATTGTACACTTTGATGAATAATTAAGTATTCAAATGCTTTTGTAAAACTTTAAGTTGCAAGGAAAATTGTCGTCCGTTACCATACAAAATCAATATGAAATCTCACTTTTAAACTATAACAAAGAACCTAGAACCAACTTCATTTGAAATTATTTGCATCCCTGAAGCTTAAAACGATGTTTGTGATGGTTAAAATATTGATCAAAAACTGTATGGCAACGAACTTGACATTTGGTAACGGAGTTGACCAGTAACGGACTTGACATTTCAACCAAAATGTCAAATAACGGCTTGGTTGTCAAATTTAAAAATTGAACAACAATATGCATTTTCTTAGAGTTGTATAATAAACAATATTTAGGGGTACAAGTTGAGAAAAAGTAAAAATTAATACTAAAATCTTTGGTAACGGACTTGACAAAGAATAAAAATACGCATCTGGAAGAAATTTTGTGCGAAACGCCACAGCAATACTTCTCTACTCAGGGAAACGAAATGGTACAAAATAGTTACATCACTAATTTGTTAAGTTAACTGAATACGTGTTACCATCTTTTGACTTCAATAAATACCTTTTTTAGCTAAAATAATCTTAGGGTAACGGACTTGACAAAAACTTCCGGACAAAATATATTCATACATTTCTTATTGAAATAAAATTACTATTGTCAATATTTATTATGAATACCATATACTAATAGTCAATATATATAAAAAAATATGTTGCATTTACTTTTTTGACCATTAAGTATAGGAAAAAAATAGTTGAACTTGCGAAAATTGGAAATGGATAAGCGTTTTTGCCTTGATTCTCATTTTTAAACTTATATAAAAATAAATAAATAAATTTCAATCATTTCTTGAGTGATAGAATTTTCTTGGATGTATTTCTTGCAGAAAATAATTGTTCGCATTGAATTTAAAATATAAGTTATGCTTCAAAATTGTCTTTTTAATCTCCGGACAGCATATATGTAAGCAAATTTTAAAAATGACCCACATACTTACACATAGGTAAGTATTATAAAACTATGTATGAAAGAAAAATAGTCCGTTACAAAACTATTTTAAAGCTACATTGAAAAATAAATATGTTACGTGGGCGATTCTCTGTAAACTGGTAATCTTTGACTTTTTTTGATTAATCTTTGACTGTTTTTGCCTGTATGAAAAAAGCATTAATTGAAAATTCAGGCTTAAAACAAGAGCAGCATGAAAATGGGCTTCATTACAGGAAACTTAGTCCAATAAACTGTTTTTAAATTTGAGAAAGAGGTTGTCTTTCTAGATTTACCTAATGTGGCGTTTTATTCAACTTATCATCGCTTATTTTGCGCCAAAGCAACCAGGGACAACATTAACGCGTCCCCAAATACTTGAAACTGGGCTGGATCCGAAGCTATCTTGGAACCAAAATGTCGGATAAGTCAGCTTGTCCTCTAAAGGAGCTCTAGGTCTATCTGTTACGTTTTCACGACGAAACACATTTTGATGAATTTCGGTATGAAGACAGATGGGACTTTGAAGAAGAAAATAAGCTACTCGAAGTGTCAAGCCTGAGCGGACTCCAGCTAGTACTAAATATTATAGTCCCGTGGGCAAGAAAAAGATTAATAAAGCCCCTATAAATTTTGTTTTTTTATTTTGGAATCAGCTTGAATACTCACTTTGTTTAGTGATGTGCACACTTGATATTCTTGGCCTTGTCGCCGTGACAAAGTAGGAACGTCCTGAAATTGAGTTAAAATTAGAAGACTTAAGTCACCCGAAATGCACCAGATTGGAGCAAAATAGAGGAAAAATTATATGGTGGAAAACAGTTTTCAAAAGAGATTTCAAATTGATGAAAAAAAAGCCCCAAAAACCAGTTTTTTTTTAACCTTTTCAAAAGGCCCAAATCCATAATTATGTAGCTCAGGATTAATGCGTTTAATTTATTAACAACTAGCTGATGTGCCCGGCGTCGCACGTGTTTAAATGCAACATGCCAAGCCCAAGAAAATAAATATCTGACTTTCAATTAAGCTCATAAGAATTAATAGAATCCTATTTCTCAAAGGTATTTTTTGTGGCCATGTGGTAGATTAACTGGGTGTGAAGGAGAATGTGAAATCAAACCTAAATGCGTTATTTGTTTTACCCGTTTGATTTTCCAAAAAGTTACTTTCTATTTTCTGACTGTTGCCAAAATCAATTCTCGTATTATTTAACTCGGTATCAATTATTGGCATAGATGAATATAAAAATCCTAAGAAAGCAATAAATTTCATACTTACTCCAGAGAAGCCTCGGTTCAAAAATTTCATCATGATTACTATTATTATTGTTGCTGCGAGGCAACTAAATTTTTGCAACAATGGGTTGAAAATTTAATCATTTAATGGGGAAATTACATGAAATTTATTTTTTTCCATAATAACTTTTTTAATATAAGCTTTTTAGAAATAAATTATAGCTTATCCTGCTCCCTGTTACTGTAGCTATCTACGGTGAAAAAATGGTTAAAATCGGTTCAGTAGTTTTGAAGTTTACCCCGGACATACGCATACAAAAGTAGTCTTTTATGTATATAGATTACCCTAAAAGCGCTTTTCCTTTTAACGTCACGGTATCGGTGGAAATTGGCCGTGAATACTGCAACGATAAGCACGCTATCGTGTCGTCTATGGCTTTGCTTTTCTATTCAACCAATATCGCTCTTCTTCAAAAAAAAAAAAAAAAGCAAACGGATGAATGAATGTCGGCCCGATTCAAAAGCTACGACGCGTGTGGTCCGACAAGATTGGTCCGTTAAATGATATCGATCTAACTCATCAGCAATTTTTCAGTTTATCACTGTAAATTAAACTATCATACTGTAAAAACAATAGTATGATATCGTCAGCAGAAGTTCCAGTTTAATTGTAAAAAGCACTAGTATAAACTGAAAATAGCAATTTTACAGTTTATAACTGTAAACTAGCAATTTTACTCTACTTCTGTAAAGTTAGCAATTTTACTCTACTTCTGTGAAATTATCAATTTACAGTTTATTCCTGTAAAATTAGCTGTATTCTACTGTAAAAACATTTTTTTTTTACAGTAGTGGCTTGCACCAATACGAAGGGAGTTAACGAGTTAATAACAAGAAAATAAGAATTTTCACAATATTGTGTGTTAAACTTTTCCCACTAATATTCATGAAGAAAAATAACTGGACAATTGTAAAAAATATAGTCTTTGTTTCTGTGCTCATTATTTCTTTTGCTCGTGTATTATTGAGAAACGTTTGATATTAAAGTCAATGTGGTAAAAATTACATCTTTAGGTTTCATATCCTTCCCCCCCCCCCTCTCCCCCAGAAGCCAGTCCCGTCTTTACAGCTCTAAAATCTGACAACCCTGGTGGTAAATGACGATGGAAGACGCCGTGCCCAGTTTACAATAAACTCAAGAGAAGGTTTTCTGCTGTTTTAACTACTTGTACAAATATCCTATACACTGTAAAAAAAGATCTTTTTACAGTATAATGCAGCTGATTTTACTGCAATGAACTGTAAATTTGTTCATTTTACAGTGGTAAACTAATATTGCTAGTTTCAGTTTTTTATTGAGCATTTAACGGTTCTTAATAAGAACCTCTGCTGCCAGTATTATACTGTTGTTTTTATAGTATTATACAGCTAAATTTATGGTAATAAACTGAAAAATTGCTAATTATTCAGTGATAAACTAAAATTGCTAGTTTTACAGAAATAAACTGTAAAATAGCTAGTTTTACATTTTATTACTGTGCTTTTGCCGTTTTAAACTGGAACCTCTGCTGACAGTATGCAATGCATGTATGTAACTGCAAAAACAGCAGTTTGCAACAAACTGCAAACATTTTTTGCAGTGCATAATGTCGCTCTATGCGTGTATGAGTGTCAGACCCCTCCCTCTCACCCCTCTTTTTTCTTTATTTTTTAAATCAAACATAGTTTAGTAAGAGGTACAGTCATTTCGCCATGATTAATTTTCGAAACGCACTACTACAACAATATAAACATTTATGCATTGTTAACAACTGCAAAAAAAAAAAAAAAAAAGGTTATAACTCAACAATGAAAATTCTCTGTTTCAACAATGTCACAGCGTGCTAACAGAGCGAATGGTTTCTGAAATTTTCACTTTTAAGCCGATGAGATACCTATAAGGTGGAATTCTGCTTAAGCTCCGTGAAAACGTTTAATTTTTTGCGGATTTTGTTGCGACTTTGTGTGGTAAGTAACTCTAAAAGTAATTCAAACTTTTCTTTACTAACAGAGAATTTCTATTTCAAAATGTTTTAATGTCATTGCCTGTTTCGTATATTTCGCCTAGTCAAGCCATTAAAATGTAACTTAATCCAATAATAAAATGACCCGTTGAATAACATCAAAAGCTCCAGTAAAATATAAGACTATCCGCCGGACAAATGTATCATTCGATTAAAAAACAAGGTAAATCCCTACTTTAGGGTCCGGGTTTGGCGATTTTTTTCAGACTGTAGCTTAAGGTTGCAATCATTTAGCTTAAAATCGCCAAATAATCCAATCATCCAATTAAAATCACCTATCAATCCAATCATCCAATGGTTGCCAGATTTAATAATTTAACGCCGGACCTTTAACTAGGTTTCATCCGAAAACAATTACAGTTCTCTTAGACAGAAAAATGGGAGACAAACGTGGCGAGAACGCAAACGATGTTTTTTCTGTTTTCGCCAAGGAATTACGCAAACAGGTGTTTTACTTTCTTACTCGTAAAATTCATAATGATACTTATCCGTTCGCCGGGCGCAAGCGAAAAATCAAATATCGCCAATGTCGCCAAGCGAAGCGAATGACAAATCCGTCAACGGAGCAAAAGTACGCTCAACATTCTACATTATTTGGCGATATATTATTTGGCCATTTTTCGCTTGCGTCCGGCTTAAGGTAAGTACCAGGGATTAATTTGGTTTTAAGGAGCTGTCGTAACCATTCATTTCATAACAACTTAAAAATAATAATGATGTCTTCAGGAACTTTTTAAATCTTGATCATACTCGGAAAAAAACAATAACATGTTAATATAATATGCAGTCAATTACAGTAATGTGTAGGCGGTTGTTGTGTGTGTGTGTAGGTGGTCACGTGTGCAGAACATGGGTGCCACCACGCGAAGGAGCAAAGGACGACAGACGTCCCAAGAGGTGACGCATCGGGACGCCCTATTGCAGACTTCGGTGAAAATCGAAAAAAGTTCCGAAGATACGGTTAGATAATAAAGATAAAATCTGGGGGGGGGGGGGGGTCATAACCCGCCCCTTGCGTCTGACCGTGCTTTATTAGTAGAAGGAAATGAACAATCAAATGGGAGCAATAAGAACATGCTGCGCAAAAAAGTGATAACTCTTATATTCAGTCATACTCTATTAATTTCGTCTCTTAGCCAAATTTCGACATCAAATGACGGATTTTGGGTCCCATCCCACAAATGAAAACACTGCGCATTTAAAATAACAGTAGATATACACAATGTGTCAAACTAAAAATGTATCAATTAAAATATAATAATTAATACTGAAAATACGAGTGTTTTACAAAAGCAAATATTAGTTTTAAGAACTTGCAAACCGGTATACGGTACGTATTGGGTACACTGGTATAGCAATCACGGAATTAAACGATTTTTTTCTTTTTAATTGAAGAATTTAAAGAGATGCATTTATTCACTGAATCTATTTTTCTCCATTTTCAGACCATGAACTATTCAAAAACCTTCTTGATTTCTATGGGAATTGCGGCTGGCGGTGCCGCTTGCTTATACTTCTACCGACAGTGGAGCCAAAATGGGTACATTTTTTATAAATCTTATTTATATGTTGTACATTTTTATTGTTTAAGGAAATATTATATTCATTGCTAAAAGCAAATTTGATGAAATGTGGGGCAGAGCGAAATTGTTAAGATAACTTACCTGCTTAAAAAAAAAAAAAAAAAAAATTAAAAAAAAAAAAAAAAATTTAAAAAAAAAAAAAAAAAAAAAAAAAAAAAAAAAAAAAAAAATCGGAATTTTGTTCTGAAACGTATTGCACATAAAGAAGGAATAATATATTTTGTACTGCAATTTGCTTTGAAATATTGATTTTCCATTTTGATAATTAATTGTTCTTTCAAAGAAAGGTGGAAAATGTTTCCTCAAAAAACCATTAGGCAAAGTGAAAAAAAAAGTATTTTTGAAACGAAACATTTTTAATTTGTCGATTAAAAATATTTTTCAGGAAATAAATGTGTAATAAAAGATCAAATGAATTAATAATTAAAAAATAAAAGCAAAACAAAATATATGAATCAATAAATAAAATAATTAATGGATCTCCTAATACTAAGTTAATTACTTTCGTCTACCGCATACAGGTAAATGTGTAACAATTCTTAAATCTTTAGAAGTAGAGCAATGATGACTCTGAATTTCGTGGAAAACTAAAACAAAGTCAAACACACACACACACACACACACACACACACACACACACACACACACACACACACACACACACACACACACACACACACACACACACACACACACACACACACACTATATATATATATATATATATATATATATATATATATATCGCAATAAAATGGAAATCAGGTGGTGTAATGTCGGGTGAGTGTGATGGGTGAAGCAGTCGGAATTTAATTTCTTCCGATCGCTAAAACACATCCTATTACACAAACACTTGAAAATTCAGCTTGTATCTAAGGGGCCGTTTCACGATATTTTGCTCCAAAATACAATTTTTTTTCCAAATCTATCAGGTAATAAATTTTTTTACTTGACAGCAAAAGACCCTTGTTAACGAGGATGATTACATCGGTGCTTAAAAAAACTTTTAACTAATTTGTTTGGAAAAAAAAAACGACATGACTTTCTGGTCCCTCTAATATTTACCGATATTATGCGCCGTGGGGGACGATTCAGATGAATTTCCTCTCTCTTACTGTGTTCATGTACAAATTCGCTTGACGAAATATTTTCTTTTCAGGCAACCAATCACTGTTGATGACGACTTGCCAAACACCGACGGAGACACTGAAATACAACACATCTCCTCAACCCCTCCGGATCACCAAACCATCCCCACCGCACCAGATGACGTCACCACCACCTCTTCCACCACCATCCTGCCTGATTCCACCACCGACGACGACACCGATCCATCCACTCCCACCACCTTCTTCGACTACGCCACCGACTCTTCCGTCCAACCTTTCACCCATACCTATACAGACCCTGATGACCTTCCACGAACACCCAACCTTCTAACCACCTTTCCTGCTCACCAACCAACTACAGATGAAGAAACTGATGACACCACCGAACCTGAACCTCACCCCCTCAACGCCACTCCAGACATATGTCCATACCCTACTGATGCTGCCGACGCTCCGGAAACTCCTCGAGTCCGAGTTCGACGCGTCACTCGCAAAAGGAGAGTGGCACGGTTTTTCCGGAGGGTATTCCGCAGGTGAGTGACGCTACTTGAATATCTTCACTTAACCCGTTACCGCCCAGTCATCTATTTATAGATCACCTCTTTTAAGACTCCTCACTGAAATTTTTTTATCATTTCTTATTCTTATTGGCTGGTTTCCTATTGGATATTGGTTCAGTAGAAGACCAGCCAATAAGAATAAGAAGTGATAAAAATGTAAAGTTTTCAGTGAGGGGGTCTGAGAAGAGGTCATCTATGAATAGATCGCTGGGCAGTAACGGTTAAAGCGGAGGCCTGATTTAGAAGGCTGAAAACATCTATTTTTGGGGGATTTTTTTCTTTTAAAAAGCATGTCTAGAGATCATTTTAGATTATTTTATTACATGTTGGAACATGGGGAAAACATTTTTTTTATAGAAAACTATTCAAATGCAATATTATGAAATTTGAATGTTTTCTCAGATATCAAAAAGAATGCCTTTTGTAAAAAAAAAACTCATTTAAACTTGCTAAACAATGTTAAGAATTTTTTTTTTCGGAAATGCTCTGAATTCAAAGCGAAAAGAGACCAATATTGAAGCGGACAAGCCCTCGTTTGTTTTGATTTGTCGTCTTTTTTTTTTTGAGAATCCCGCCTCCCCGGGGAAAAATCGGAAACGCGAAAACTCGATTGAAAGTTTTTGGTTGAAAAAAATGTATTTAATATATAAATAATAAGGAATAAATTAAAAAAAAATAACCAATTTTTTTATCCTTCTAAAGCAGGATCCCGCCAAAAGCTCCATGTATGATTGCTTGTTTTCGCGTAATAATTACTTTTAGCTTGCAAAAAAATAAAAGATAGAACGGTTAGTTGTTCATTATAAACTTTTCAAAAATATTGTTTATGCTGATCCATTCCTGTTTTCTTTTCAGCATGATCCCTTGCTTCTGCAAAAGAATGGCGGAACTCTAAACAGATAAGGAGATAGAGCAAAACAAAAAGGGGAAAAGAAAGGAGAGAAAGGAAAGGAAAAATTAAAGCTGAGAAAGGGAGAAGAACCGTAAAGATCCCAAGCCGATCGGGGAGGGGCTGCCATTGTTCATCAGACTGTGTAAAAAATCGAAAGCATGGCAGCTCCCTGGGAGTGTCCCTCACCTCCACGTGGTGCCTCCTGGGCAACTAACACTGTCAGCAATAGTGGCCGAGAGGCTTCTCGTCCCATTTTATTAAGCTGTAAGAGTGAGCACAGCTCATTGAAACTGGAAGCTCGAACTTGAGAGGGAAATTACATAAGACTTCGCATGAAATACTGACTAATATACTGAATATAGACTGATATACTTCGTGCTGCATGGATCAGTCGAAGTTAAAACAATGTACTATTTATTGGAACACTATTTACAATATAATTACATAATTGAAAGGCTAAAACTATCAGCAGAAAGAAAAACCGACAGGCTCGACAGAGCAGCCGAAAAACAACCAGGACTACCTCGGCCGAAAGTAGTGAAAGAGCGAGAATATATCAAAGTGCCGGAGTTGATGTGTAGCGGGCCATTTGCATATTCGGGACGTTTACCGCTTGGCGTGATCTTGCTGCAAGAGCTAAAGGACAAATGAGATTGACTCTATGCAAATTATGATACAAATACTTTTTTTGGAAAACTAAATTAACTCAGTTTGTAACATATTTCGTGCATATTGTGAATAAAAACTATTTTGGCAAGCAAACTCGTGTCGTATTGGTAATGTGTGCTTTAATCGCAGAATTTCAAAGTGTAGTCCGCGGACCTTTTGCTATCGTGCTAAAATGTAAAAAAGAGTTGAGATTGAAGGACGAGTAACAATATTTTAATTCAAAAAGAAAGCACATTTATAGGAAATAAAAAAACTTTGGAGGAGATTGGGTTTTTTTTACTTTTTTTCCCACATATCCTGGTTAACACATGTTTATTACAAATGTTTCGATCTTCAATTTTGAAATTAATCCAGATCAGAGCCTCGAATCGCAACCACTTCTCATAGTATCATCGAAGACCATCTAAAATGACCTTTTTTGAACTTCGAAGTAGAAAAACTGCAGGAGAAGAGTCCCTCAAGAGAGGGGCGATCGCCCCCATCGCCCCTCCATTGTATCCGCCTTTGACGTACACGCAGGGGCGCAGCAACTCTCCCCCCGCCTCGGGCCATTAATTTTAACACGTATGTGACATCTAATTGAGTTTCGAATCCATTTTTACTTCCATAGCTCAAAATAATTATTTTAGGTCATGAAAACGAGACAAGAGTTCTAAAAAATATACAGAACAATGAATAAATAAACTTAAAGGGGAAAAAAGTGAAAACACATTTAAAAAAAGGTTAAATGCATCCCAAGTAGCATCAACTCATCGGATTTTGCTCGGCCGATCATCGAACTGCTCGGAAACTGATCCCGTAACGCACGATGACATCGTTTCGATCCGTATCCGAGCACGGTTTTCGATGAGCTACTTTTCATCGGAAAGAGATATCCTTCCGATCAACTTTCCCGATGAAAATAAGCCGAGCATCCAAAATTGACCCTAAATTCATCGGCACGGGACTGCACTGCTCGTAAATTGCTCCAAATCTCGAGTCAGTAATGAGATTAGTTACTCTCAAAAAACCAGTTTAAACCTGAATAGCAACAAAGAATTAAACACCCAAGTCCAACAAACGCTCGCCGGCATTATCCAGTACCTGGGAAAGCTAGCAACCCAATTGAACTTAGTCTTTTCCGCCCAATAATGGCCTTCCAAAAATATCTAAAAATTGCCTCCTGGAATGCAAACAGTTTAACCCAAGCAAAGACCTCAGAACTTAATTTCATCCAAACCTACTCCCCTGATATTGTCCTCATCCAGGAGTAGAGATATAAAGGGTGGAAAAAAAACCCAGTTTATTCCCGGGAAAAAATCGGGTTTTTTGGGAAGAGAATTTTGAAAATTCCCGTGAGTTTTGGGAATTTTCAAAATTTTAAGAAATTTTTGTTTTCAAATTTGTATTTATTACTTTAATTAGATACATTCAAAAGATATTTCCAAAAATTATGCTTTGCAATGAGTGGAATTGCTTAGCTGATGTAATCATTGCTTCTCCAGGTGTTAATTGATGGTTCAGTTAAAGTCATATTTTTGGTAGAAAGAAAAACGGGATGCTAAGAATTTAAATTTAAAAATTAGGTTATCTTTCCTTCCTAGATTAAACCACTGGTTCAAGTATTGTTTCAGATCATTGCTCTGAATTTTTTTTTTTTCAAATACAATGTTTATTATTTTGTGTAACAAACATAACTTTATTATATTTTTTCTCATAACTAACATAATTTTTTTTCTGATGTTTGATGTAGGCCACATATTGTACCACATCTTTTAAATATTTTTCTCTCTCTTTTCTAAGAGCTCCAAAGATGCTTTGAAATTTGCATTTTTAGCTCTAATAATGACGAAGTCTTTATTTTTTACTCACACATTAGGCATAACAACTATGTAAAATATCACTATGTTTGATTACACTCAAAATTCCCAATGTTCCCAAAATTCCCGGTTTATTCCCGAAAATTCCCGGGTTTTCGGGTTTTTTCCCGGCACTCAAAAACTGTGGGTTTTTTGCATCTCTATCCAGGAGACAAAACTTAAACCATATACTAAACGCTAGGTTCCCAATTGCAACTGCATCAGGTCCGATAGAGGAGAAGGGACAGGTGGTGGTACAGCCATCTACATTCGCCAGAGTCTAATGTACCATACTTATATGTTTACAATTCCATCTCTTTTGAAAATACCACTTTCTCTTTAAAAATTAACAACACAAACTACGTTACAATCACGTCTATTTACTGCCCCCCTGACAACACTATATATGAAAATGAGCTTAATCACCTTTTCAGCCTAAACCCCGACACAGTTGTTTTTGGAGATTTTAATGCTCACCACATGTATTGGTACAATACATACAAAAATAACAAAGGCAAATTTATCTTTGATTACTCAGTTAAAAATGATATCCAGATTCTTGCCCCCCAACTCCCCACTCACTTTAGCACAGGAAAACCTTCAGTAATCGACTTTGCATTAGTTAAAAATAATAACTGGCCTTACAAAATTGAGTCTATCACTGACCTTTCATATGACCATAATCCCGTAATCCTTCTACTTGGCATCCAACACACACTCCCAAAACGTACCCTTGTAATTGATAGTATTAATTGGAATAAATTTACCTATATCCTACAAAATACTGTGCAGGGAAACCCCAATTTCAACAACATAGAAGAAGTTGAACAAGGCATCAACATCACCATCGCTATTCAACACGCTATTAATCTCTCGACGTACAAAATCCCCATTCAAAATGACCCCCTCAGACTTCCCCCGTTCATTAGAAACTTGATAACACAAAAACATAGGCTCAGGAAAATGCGTAGACGCACTTTCGACCCCAGTTTAAAAATTGAAATTAACTCCTTGCAGAACACTATCCACGAGCTCATCACTCAACTTAGGCAGCACAATTGGGAGAAATTTATCACAAATTTAAGCACTAGAAATAACCCCCTTTACAGAATTGCAAAAAGGCTCAAAAACCCGTTTGCTGGTATCCCCCCCTCACTGATAATAACACCACCATCTATACAAACAGAGAAAAAGCAGAAGCCATTGCAGACCAACTCAGTATGATCTTTCAAAACAACCCCATTACACCCTCCCCCCAACTTGTTAAACAAATTAATATCAAAATTGACAATTTCATAAACGACCCACCTGAAGACCCCCAGCTCCCCCCACTTATCTCCCCCGGTGATGTTAAAAACACCATCAAAAATCTCAAAACCAAGAAGTCTCCTGGTGAAGACCAAATTTCCAACAAAGCCCTTAAAATGCTTCCCCTCAGCCTCAATGCAATTACCCACCTTACAAAAATTTTCAATAAGCTCCTCATGTTTGCCCATTTCCCTAACTGCTGGAAGAACGCGGTCGTCGTCCTCATCCATAAAAAAGATGCCCCCGCAAATAAAGCCACCAGTTACAGGCCCATCAGCCTTTTGTCCTCCATTTCAAAAATTTTCGAAAGTTTGATCCAAAAAAGGCTCATCCAGCACATCGAAGACTACCATGTAATCCCCGATGAACAATTCGGATTTCGTAGAGGCCATAATACAGTGCACCAATTGCTCAGAGTAGCCAATTACATAATAGACGGCCTAAACAGAAGGAAGCACACCATCGGGGTTTTCTTGGATGTTCAAAAAGCCTTCGATCGTGTCTGGCACGATGCCTTAATTTACAAGCTCATTAACTGCAATACCCCCCACTATATTGTTAAAATTATCCAAGGCTTTCTCAAAAATCGCAGTTTCCAACTTAACGTTCAGGACTGCATTTCCACCAAAAGAAATATTCTATTTGGAGTCCCGCAAGGAAGTAAACTCTCTCCCCTTTTATTCAACATTTTTACTAGCGATATCCCCAAAGACGACAGCGTTCTTCCGGCACTTTTTGCTGACGATATTGCAATTATCTCAAAGCATTACAACCCCAGGTCCCTGCATAAAAACACCCAACACTAGATCAACGAACTAAATACCTGGTACAACAAATGGTGCCTTGAAGTAAACCCCAACAAAAACAAAGCAAGACACTTTAAAAAAATCCTCAAAGAAAAAACCCCCCAAGACCATCTCCATCAACGGCTGTACCATCCCCTTCTCCCGGGAAGTCAAATACCTAGGTATTAATTTCGACCAAGGTACAAGGTCTGTATTTTAAGTAATGAGAATATTTTTGCCCTGAAGCAGCTGTGCGCCAGAGGGCGTTCCGACCGGTTGTAGTCGGTAGTGTGGCCTTCGACCTTGATAACGCTTTACTCGGCAGTCGTTTGCTGGCTTTAGTTGAGGCGGGATCACGCGAGGCGTAGACGTCTTCAAAAAAGTATGTGCAAGCTCAAAATGCAACAAAGCATTGAACAGCGTTACGCAATGAAATTTTGCGTGGAATAATTCAGCAAGCTTACGGCAGGGAAAGCTTATTGCAAACTTAAGTTTTAGATGGCACAAAATGTTTTTAAAAGGCGGGGGAGCGTGGAGGACGAACCCCGTGCAGGTCACACTTCAACATCAAGAACCGCAGAAAACGAGCAACGTGTGCGAAATTTGCTGAACACAGACCTGCGTTTAAGTGTTCGCGTGATCGCAGAATAGCTAGGAATGAATAAAATAGTTATTCACAAAATCATCAGTAAGGATCTTGGGATGAGGAAGATTTGCGACAAACTCGTGATGAAAGTTTTAACGGATGTTCAAAAGCAAAACCACGAGGCCGTTTCAAAAGATCTTCCACAGTCTCCCTACAGCCCCTACCTTGACCCCTCCCCCCAGCAGACCTTCTCCTCTTCCCTAAAGTGAAAACCGCCCCCAAAAGGCGCCGCCACGGGACCCTAGATGATGGCAAAAGGGCTTGCACGCATGCTCTGAAGGATGCTTCAGTTGGTGACTTCCAGGGGGCGCACGAAGCGTGGAAATGTCGCCTGTAGAAGTGTAAAGATGCTTAAGGAGCATACTTTGAAGACTACTAAAGATTTGTAGCGATATCTCTAATAAATTATTTTTTGTGGACTTATTCTCATTACTTAAAATACACACCATGTATGTACTTTAAAAAGCATATCGAAAAAGTTGTCTGCGGGGCAAAAAACAAACTACACATGTTGAGACCACTCCTAGGCTACAAGAGCAAGCTCTCAATTGCAAATAAAAAACTGCTATATAAGATGGTCATCCTACCCACACTGCTCTACGGAGTGGCTATCTGGGGGCAGGCTGCCAAATGCAACATTCAGCAAATTCAGGTTATACAAAATAAAACTATCAGGACCATGCTCGACGCCGAGAGATACGACAGGGCAATGATCATCACAACAGGTTGAATATTATGTCAGTTTCAAAGTATATTATCCACCTTGCAAACATTTTCTACAACTCTGTATATTCACGAAAATAAGCTCATAAACGAACAAACAGCATTTATAAATAGAAATGACAAATATCACTACCCTGCCTACTCTCGGTTGCTCGAGTATGATTCCCTTAGCACACCAAATAACCCTCTTCCCAACCCGCAGCCAGCCCTCAGATAGGCTTGCACCAACCCTCATGGGTTTCTTGATGTTCTGTAGAAAATGCAAAAAAAAAATGTGTGTGTTGATGTAATGTTCTGCTTCTCGGTGCAAGTTCTCAACATGTGTAACGCGCTCTCCCCCCCCCCCCTGCCCCGCTTCGCGGGGACGTAATTGTAGGGCTTTCTGTTTTGCTTCATTAAATGTAATTTCACAAAGAACTCGGGGTAAAAGGGTACCCTGAACGCCCCTTACAAATTCGATGACCGACCGATATCATTTTACTTGATTTTGATACTCTATATTATCTTCCGCTGTCTTTCTCGACATATTCTAATATAATAGATCTCTTCGACGAAGATAGAGAAATTGAAGAGTTCGTCAGACACATAAGAGAGAATCCAAAGGCTTGATCGGGAATGGATTCGTCTTCGGCAGTTGGCCGCGGAGATAGACGAAGCTGAGGAAGGATTCTTGCGCCATGATGGCAGAGCTCCTGCCGCATAAATCCAAAGCCGGACCGAGAAAGGAGAGAAAAAAAAAAGGCCCTCTTCAGGGCCATCTACATACACTGCTCGACATTGAAAATGCAACACCAAGAAGGAGTGGTCAGAAATTCATGCAAATTTTACCGTAGACGCACGTCACTGAGTTATGCAAATGATATGAAATGCGCAGCTCTCCGACGCACGTGAAGTAAGATATAAGAGAATGAAGTTGAAAAGTGGGCTATGTTCATGTTGGTTTTTCTGCCAGACTAATTATCGGAGAAATTTGGTTTTTGTCTCGAAGGATACGTGTGATAGGAGGAAATCCCACGCCGTCCTCAACGAAGACACTTCCAGCATATAGACGAGTTTACAAGGGGTATGGTGATCGGACTGAGAAGGGGAGGTTGGTCCATACGTCAAATTGCAGCTGATACCCACATGGATGCAAGCACTGTGCATCGGCTGTGTCGGAGATGGTTGGAAAGAGGAAATGTAGCCACATTGAGGGGTGCAGGTGCAGCCAGAGTGATGTCAGACCGCTTGGATCGACGGATTCACCGACAAGCTGTGGCGGACCCGCAAGTCACTTGTACGTCGATTCTGCAGCACGTGCAAGGTACCTTGGATGTTCCTGTGTCGACCAGAACCATTTCCCGTCGACTGGTTGCACGTGGCCTGCAATCACGGCGCCCGCTAAGAAGACTGCCATTAACCTCACAGCACAGACCCCAACGTTTGGAATGGTGCCGGACCAGAGCGACGTGGATGGCAGAATGGCAAACCGTAGTGTTCTCAGATGAATCCCGCTTCTGTTTGTCCAGCGATAGTCATCGCATACGTGTGTGGCGTCGACGTGGAGAAAGATCGAATCCGGCAGTAACTGTGGAACGCCCTACAGCGCGACAATGTGGCATAATGGTTTGGGGCGCTATTGCATACAATTCCGTATCACCTCTAGTTCGTATTTGGGGCACTATGACGGCCCGAAGATATGTAGATAATGTACTGCGGCCGGTGGCAATCCCCTACCTTCAGGGTCTGCCAAATGCAATTTTTCAACAGGATAACGCCCGGCATCACAGTGCTCGAATCAGCCAACATGCTCTGAGGTGTGCAGATGCTTTCCTAGCCACCATACTCTCCTGACTTGTCACCAATCGAACATGTACGGGACGTGATTTTGGACGCCGTTTGCAGAACCTGTCACTGCCTCGTTCAGAGGACGAACTGTGGTAAATGGTTGAAAGGGAATGGAGTGCCATCCCTCAGGACACCATCCGCAGGCTTATTGACTCCATGCCTAGACGTGTTTCTTCATGCATCGCTGTCCGCGGTGGTCCTACTTCTTACTGAGCCGACGCCGTCCTCGCTCTAAATTTTGCTTATTTATTTTGAAATAAATATCCCTTATTGTTCCATGCTGTCTCTGTCTTCTTACCAAATTTCATCAATTTCTGACCACTCCTTCTTGGTGTTGCATTTTCAATGTCGAGCAGTGTAATTTCCTTTTTCTGAAGATCCTGTCTTGAAGATTTCGTTGATAAAAATATTAATGCAAAATTTTCATTTCTAGAATTTTTTTCAAAATCTAGTTGCTTTTTTTGCGCATGATTATCTTTCGAGATGAAAATCGTAGGTGAGCAATGATCCTGTTACTAGATTAAAATGTTGACCCAGGAGTACGATTTTCCAGCAATCTTCGTTGCTCAGACTAAATAATAAACAGTCTATGTACGTTTAAATAAAGGGGCGGCAAATTGAAAATCCGCCCCGGGCGGCAGAAGCTGTAGCTACGCCACTGGCTCCGGGATCTTTTACCCATCTCTAATAAGTGATGGAAAGGAGGAAACATCTAGTTTAAGTCAAAGAGGAGAGACGTTTTGAGGAAATCTCTTCTCCTTTTGCAACTCCGATTACTTAATACACTGTAGTATACTTTGCTTTAGTTTAAAAACATTATGTTCTTTCTGGCCAAAGCATTCAAGTACCAATTCCATAAATACAGTTTTGTAATTATTTTTCTTTAAAGAAAGAAGTTTGCTTGAGTAAGAATCACAAGAACTTTTGGAAAGGTAACTTATGATGTTTCTCTCGCCTCGTTTGCCTTCATTTCGATCAAAAGAAGGAACGCCATTTTAATTATTTACTTTCCGTCACATTTAACTAGAAATCATCGCGAAAATCATGGATTCTGAAGGATAATTTGTCGAGTCATTTCGTGGTATTACTTTGTTCATAAAGTTGGAACTACTTTGATATATGCCCCAAATCGAAAATTTGGCGACTTTTTTTTCTCGCCAAGCAAAATAACTCTCGCCAAGATGGATTCTCGCTAAATACAGATAATAAAAACATAAAAAATGCGGAATCATTTGTACAAAAAAAAAAAAAAAAAAACTAAAAAATACAATGAATAGATAAAAAATACGAAAAAATGACGTTGAATAACATAAAAAACACAATTTACACAAAAATGTTAATTAATACAATTGAAAATACGTGTCGGCAATCTAATAAAAAGAATAATTTATACAGAAATTTTGAATTCCTCCCAATTCACCCCAGCAGCAAGTTCAATAAATTTATTGAAACAATCAACATTGGCCGCTAAACATGATTTTCGAAACATGTACATCGCAAGGTAAAATTTAAAATCTGCCTTGCGATTGTACGTAGGCAAAGAAGCTTTAACATGCCTCCACGTACTTTCAATCGTATTTGTATGACACCCGGAATCGGGGTCTACAAATGTCAAAGAATGATTAACCTTCAAATGCTCAAAACCCTCATCCGTCAAACAATCGTAACTTTTCCAACAATCCGAATAAACAGATGTACCTGGCTTAATCCATTCCTTAATTACAGACAACAACGTCTCCTGAGACCTATCATGCACAGCAACTAAAAAAACCTTACCTGATCCCCTTTCAACACCACCAAAAACCCACTGACCTTCAACACTATGACCCCTATTGTATTTCCTTTTTCCAAATTTCGACTCATCTATTTCTACAACAACACCATCACCACCTACCTTCTCAGAATTCTCCTCAATATAATTCAAAATGGTCTCATTAATGAATTGCCTCCAATCTGCTAAAGTAGTACTAGAGAAACCATACTCCTCTGCAATCCTCCCTGTCTTAGTGCCTCTCAAAATCTCATAGGTGATTAACAAAACCTCAAACAACTTAAGCTTAGAGTTTGAAAACCAAGAATTATGCCTTAACGACGTTTCAGTGTTGCACTGATTACCATCTACCATTTTGCGACAAACATACACTAATCCATCGGAACACGACTTCTTCGACTTCTGTTTCATACCAGACCCACATTTCTTACACACTGCAACCTTCAACAATCCAACCTCCTTCAAAAAATCAATTAACATCTGCATATCCTGAGTCAAATGATGCAAAAATAGACAATTAATAATACCTGGCCTTCCAACTGTGGACCTACCCGACGAAAATGAAGCGCAACTATTAATTTTCCCACTCAAAATTCCCTGAAACTTTTCAACAACACTGTATACAGTAGGCATATTGAACGATAAAAGATAAAAATAATTAATAGAAAAAATATAATTAGAAAATACAACCAGATTTGCAGCAGAACACAGCAAGTTAGATATCCCTTTGATCACTTCACACACAAAGAAATGGCGAATGAATGAAAATGAAATAGCGGTAAAACACAAATAAACAAATAAAACAACACAATAAAACAAAACCAAAATAAGAAACAGCCTAAAAAGCCCGTTAAAAAAAATCAAAATAAGATACAGCAACCCTACAAAGCCGGTAGG
>JAXGGA010017784.1:0-23477 GCA_038373865.1 Uloborus plumipes | reverse complement strand
CGGGCAAAGCCGTGCGGGTACCGCTAGTTATTAATATAAAACCTCACGTATCTCATTAAATTTTAAAGTTTATGTTTGAGGATTCATTGTAACCTCGAAAATTCCAAGTGTTTCTCCCTTCAATAGTTCGAAAATTGATCTCAATGAACACTTCAAAAAGTTAAATTTTAATTTAAAAATAGTGAATATCAGGGGATCAGAGAGGTGCGCATTTCGAATGTGAGGAGGTACTTACTAATGTTTTTTCATCAATTGAACCATTTATTTCTAAAATCAGTCAAGAGAGAAGCAAGCTCCTAAAAGTTCGAAAAAGCAAGAATTTGCATCCTTATTTAAGAAAAATGTGCATATATTTACACATATTTCTTTCAGTAAAAACTGTTGTGAGCAAAATTGAACAATTTAATAATGGCATGAATGTTTTCTCAAAATCAGAAGTTCTGTCTTTTAACAAGTTCTTGTAAAAAAACGATTCAATTACACAAGTAACAAATCTTATACTGAGTATTAGAACTAATGAATCATTCCCAACCAGCACTGCCAACAATGCAACTCTTCTGTCGGATGCTATTCCGAAAGTTTCTGGATAACTTTTTGCCGGATATGTCTCAGGCTCCTTCTAAGAAAGAATAAATTTAAAGGAGAAATCTGGTCATAAATTTCTTTGCAAATCTCGATCTCAGTCCTCATTGGACAGTGTACCTAACTCAGACTCTTTGTTGGATAATCTCATTCCAAGTGAATTGCTTAGATCTGTGGGATCAGCAAATTTTGGATAAAAACAGGTCATGACTATCTTAGGAAATATCTACATTGAGTTGGACTAGCTTTAAGACTCCTACTTGCCCACTCTACTCAACAATTTCCAAAATGCGTGGTATCCATTTCACTCCTGTTTTGGACTGCAGTAGTTGAAAATGCTGCTAATGATTTTAACTGTTTGAAATGTTCTACGTATATTGTGTTGCCCGATAAATAATGGTGATGATTGTGCCTAGGTCTGGCGTAGTTTTAAAAAACGGTGGCTACATCACAGACGGCATCTTTCTTCAGAGAGCATAGAAACGTTGTTTTTCTGTAATAGTGGCGCCGATACTAAAAATAGTCTATGAAATCTTCGTTCATGTAAGACTAAATTTAGTTTTGAAAAAAAAAAGATGTTTACGTGCTTTTTTTTTTTTTTTAATCGGTACTTTCTTTCTGGGCAGCTCTTGTACTTTTGACTTATCTTTTCGTTTAAACCTGTATCAGATTTTCTCTCAAAAGTCACTCCAAAAACCACTTAATGTGCGAAAAAAAATTAAGTATTAAATATTTCCATTTACAAAGAAATATTCATCACCTAAATTTTAAAAAACAATGATTGCTTAGGAAAAACTAAACAAAGTCTTTATTCTACACACCGTCAGCCGTTTATTACTACAGCAATTCATAGAATTAACGTTTTCTCTCGCCAAACATTGACGAAGGAATGTAGTTTATTTCAAAAATAATCTGCTGCATTTTTCACGTCGTTCCTTAGTATTATTAAAATACACTTTTAATCTAATCTTTCGAGAAAATATTTCTTCTACTTTGCACTCATTTTTTACCACAGCTCCTTCCGCTTCTCCAAATTAAATCTTTTTCGTTTATTCGAAACGACTTTCTGGAAACTGTTAGATTAGCAAAAATAATTACATCGCGTGAGCATTTAGATGTAACCATGGACGAATTTCACTTCTTTCCTTAGGTCACGTGAAAAAAAAAAAAAAAAAAACGGGTGCCGTTATCCATCGTAATTGCTTTAGTATCGTCCTCTTTCTTTGGTGTAAGAGAGAGGGAAGCACTAACTAATCACTCGTACTAAGAACATTTAATAGGCTCCATGTCGTGACGACGACATATTTGATCAACTCTCATGAATCATACACTTTGCGCTTTTTTCTTTCTTTGGTCTAATTAGGGGCAGTGTTTGCTTTGCATTAACTCAATAAATTTTTATTCAATCTCTTATGTTTTTAGTTCGCTCCCCTCCCCTCCACGCTACGCATCCGAAGCGTGGGGTTTCCAGCAAAGCTTAACTTCAGCCTTGATTATGACGCTGTATTTAGAGAGCTTAAAAACCTAATAAAGTGGTGCCAGATGAAAAAATGGCTATGAAATAGCGAATTACAAATCGCTGTCGTTGAGCATCTGAAAAAAAAATGCACTGCTCACGATCATTGTAGTTTTCGGATTTTGTACATGCAAAAAAAAAAAAAAAAATACTGCAATTTTGTATCGCTGTTTTTTAAAGGCTTGTTATTTTGAATAGTTGGAGGGCTTTGTTAAGGAATAAGTGCAGAGGAATTTTTCGTGAAATTGGAGAGTTTTTATACGGATGATTATACAAAGATCAAAATAAGCAGTCGCTCACTAGCCGCCATGAGACAACTTAACAAAAAACAGAGGTTGACTGAAATATTAGTACCGTTCGTCACCTTCTGCAACCCCACCTGTACTTTTAATTAGCAATAATGCCTTATTTGGTTACATTAACCTTTATCCAAACGGATCATTTTTATGCTTCTCTACTAATAATAAAGCTGAAGGTGGGTTTGTCTTTCCTTCTTCCCAAGTAGCACACTTCGTTTTTTAAAGGTTGTAAAATGGTTATTAACGTTGTAACAACCGCTTAAAAACGTTTATAAAACGTTTAAAGGTTATTTGTGTTACCTGGGTTTCTTTCTTTCTGTCTGTCTGTTACGCGCGTAGCGCCAAAACCATTCGGTCGATTTTCATGCCACTTGGCACAAAATTAGTTTGTAGCATGTAGTTTTGCACCTCGAAGCGACTTTTCGAAAATTCCATTTCGTTCTTTTTCTATTCGAATTCTTAGCGGAAATTCGATAAAATAGGGAAGAAATATTTCATACACATTTTCAAGTCTTATGTCATTCGAAAGCTTGAAATTTTCTGCACAAAATGAAGTTTTTTCGAAGTTTCTACGATCATCAGGAGAGCTGTAATAATTGTTTTTAGAATCCCGGAATTCAAGGCTTACCTTCAGTAAAGCAAGACAAACGATTCTAAAATGGTTGAGCCGAGAATAAAATTTGTTTGAAAATAGAGATAAAATGAATTATTTTATCAACGGAAATCAACTTTTCATGTTCTTACCATGGTTACGTATTCATACTTATTTTTGTTTCGTTTTTTTTCCAGCGTTGCCAGACGTAGTATTTTTGATACTACGGTAGTATTTTTTCGGCCCAAATAAGGAGCGTAGTATTTTTCTGGCAACCCTGTTTCCAATATACTAATGACTTAATTAAAAGATTTGGCGGATTTTTTTTTTTTTTTCATTTTCATAGATTTTGCATTTCAGCAATATTGATTTTGGCAACGTTTGGAAACAGTAGTATTTTGTAGTATATTTTTTTAGAGGAGGCGTAGTATTTTTCTGTTTCAATTCGTTGGCAACCCTGTATTTTTCCCGGTGAAAATGTGCTTTGGGACAATGCTTGGCGCGTTTTCAAAAAATCACCAACTGGCGCGTTTTTGCGTGTCTCGCTAAATTGAAAGCTCCGAGAGAAACTATGCAAAATAGTCAGGGTTACCACGCTTGGCGCACTTATCGCCCATTTAGCGAGAAAAGGGTACCTAATGCACATATTAACCAAATATCGTATCAATTGCGATATTGCATCGTTCTTTTTAAAGTGTTTCATTTCGAAAAATGTATTGTTTTGTTTTTAAAGCTAGAAAAGAAAATTTACTTCTTCTTTTAAACTTTGGAAAGATTTCTGTTAGTTTCGGTGAGCAACAAAATTGTTCTTATTTTCTCTTTTGGCTCATTTTTGTGCATCTCCCCTTGGAGTGGCATTCGAATGTTCCAAGGGGGTGTTTTACCCCTTTTATGGAGTAAATCAGTGTTTATTTCAATGCAGACAAAAGTGATATGAATTGGTGCGACCACTTGGCAATATATCGCCAAGCTTTTGGTCGTCAAGTATTCGCCGCCAATTTGGCGACATATCGCCAAGTGGCGAAAAAAATTTTTTTATTTTTTTATTTGGACTCAATTTGGCGCTATTGGTGATATTTTGCGAAAAATGATGTTAAAATCGGCGATATTTAGGAGATTAATCATTGTAAAACTTTTTTTTTTTGCATTGTTTCGTGGCAAACTAGGGATATAAATGTTTGAACTGTTATCTTGCTCACTCCAAGCACTATTTTAGCACTTAAGGCATCTACTAGGAAATTTACACGTAAAATTAAGTAGCGTTGGGGTCCGTACCAGATTTTTATATCATACTTTGAAGGAATTATAGTTGAATTACAACTAAAATAGAGCATTTTTTCTGCTATATCAATTATTTTACAAATGAACTTTTAATTTTATACCACGGGCAAAGCCGTGCGGGTACCGCTAGTTAATAATATGCATTAATCATGAAGATCTTGGATTTTGGCTCTGATTCCAGTCTGGGGAACTAATTTCAAAGTACAGAAAAATTGGGCAACACACTTATCGACCGCAAAACATCGAGTGTTCATAAAACATTGTGATTTTAATCAAAAGTTGTAATCAAAGTAGCAGTGTTCGCAAGGTCACATTGTGTTTCCTAAAACTTCGATTAAGAGTGCTGCAATTTGAGTTTGTTCGGAACTTTTTGATGCTGTACTTAACAGCCAGTAACTAAGCAGAGTACGACGTTATAAAAATGCAATTTGTTTGTGAACGAAAAACATGTACATTCAACCAGCGCACATAGGCCGGCTGATCTATGTTACAACAGTAACATTTACTACCGTAATATTGAAATGTGAAATGTGGTGCTTTCATTTATAAACTACTAACTTTTCATCATCCGACTTTCTACTTTTTTGGTCCATGGTTCAGTTTCTGGCCGACAGTGATTCAGTTATTCAATTCGTAAATTGTGATGTAATGGGATTGTATTTAGGGAGCCTCCGGAGCTAGGTCACTGCGACCTTCCAAAAAGTTACCTTATTCGGCAAATTTTGAGACAGTACAGTTTTATTGTCATTCTTTTTAATGATGACTAATGTATACACTTATATGTTATATTTCTTATTTAATGCTGTTTTATAGGCATTTTGATACTTTATCACTCTGAAATTCGGAATTTCATCGGGTAAATTGAGAATTTTCTCCCTCCCAAAATTTTTCTTTCGTGGCTCTCTTGAGTGTACTTGAGGTTAAACTTGCGATCGTGTATTTCATATGAACTTAGAAAACGATAAGTTATAAAAAGTTTGATTCAGACAAGATCTGTTCACTGCTTTTTGCTACTAAAAAGAATGGCATTGCATTCTGCAATATGATTGCGTTCTCATCACCCTTTTAAAATATCTTGTCACTTATTAAACATTAAACAGCGATCAATTGCAATTTAACTGCTGCTATTTTATATGATTTCGCAACTTTTAAACAAGACCAGAGCATGTGTACTCAATAAATATAAACACTGCTCAGAAAAATCGAAACTACCTACAGTCAGAATCAGGCCCTATTTATCGCACGGGCACCCAGGGCTCGTGCCCTGAGCATAACGTTTCTAAGGGGCAGGAGAATTTTTAATAGATCATGTTAATTCTGTTTTAAAAATTTTCCCAATGCTTTTGTACCGCATTCTTTTTCTTTCCTTTTTTTTCCTTATATATGGGAAAGGGTGCGGTACGTAAAAAATATAAAACACTAATAACATATAAGAATAAAACTGCCGTGGGCGGGTAAAGAGAATTATCTGTAGGAATGAGGCTGTAAGATACTGCTCGCGGCAGAAAATTACTCTGTATTTTTTAAATTTTTACTGTGATTCCTGCATAAGCTCCTATAAAAGGAGGAAAAAAAACTGATGAAGAAAACTAAAAGCAGCTACAACAATGGTTTCGATAAGGTAACTGAAAAAAAAAAAGAAATTTATGGAATTTGAAGTTTTTTTTAACTTTACTAATTTATTTTAAATATTATGCAGTAGAGTGATATTTTATAATAGAGATATTTATTATCTGTGTCTGGAACTTAAATGTATATGTTAATGCTGTGGTCTCAAATACCCTATTTTAAAATACACAGGGTTGAAAATTTTACTGATATTTCCTTTTGAATGTTAATGTTTTCTTTGTTTACATTGCAACAATTTCAAAGATTTATGTAAACTATCTTAAATATTTTTACTCGAAATGAAAATTAACAAAATTAATAAACAGTTTCTGAGATAACAATACGACAGTAAGATTTAATTACATCTCCCTCTCTCAATTTACGGCTAAAAGCATTTGTATAAATGAGGGGGAAAATTTATTCATTTTTTTACTTCATTGAGTTAAGTAAAAAGATATGAAATAGAGTTGCAACGAAAGAATTAGTTTCATTGTAAAGACCTATTTTATAAACCTTAGTTTCTTAGTGTAATCTTTTAGCTGTACAGTATGGTGGGCCGAAGATGACTTATTTTTTATTTCGATGATGGGTAGTGTGGAAAAGGTGCCATTGGGGAAGCAAAGTGCACAGAAAAAATTTGAAATTTTTTGGTTAGTTTCTTGATCTGCCGCAATCGTTTTGAAGTTTGGAAAACATGTATTTTTTTCGAGATTTTTAGTAAAAAAAAAATCTTCTATTTTCGACAACGGGTAGGGCGGAAAAAGTGCCATTGATGGCATAGAAATCCCATAAAAAATTTGAGGTCTGTGGTAATATTCCTTCCTTTTCCAGAAATGCATAGAAGATTTGGCAATTTCCGGTTTTTTAACGCTTTTTAATAAATTTTGTCAAAACATTAAAATGCTGTTTTCGGGACATTTGTGTTAAAATAATTACATTATTTGTGCATTTGCATTATTGATGCATTTTTAGATGTTAGGTGCTAAAAGAATTTTTGGAATAATTTCCTAAAAATCTCAAAAAACTGCATTTTTTCCAAATTTCAACGCAATTGCGGCAGATCAAGAAATTATCCAAAATTTTTTCAAATTTTTTATGTGCACTTTGCTTCTCCAATGGCACTTTTTCCGCAATACCCATCATCGAAATAAAAAAAAAAAGTCTTTTTCGGCCCACCCTACTGTACAGTAAAGATTAATTAGAAAACATTATATTGTGACTATGATTCACTTTAAAATTTGTGTGCGCGTTGATTAATAGGAACTTGGTAAACCTTACTATTTATTTCGACTTTAACTACGTCTGGTGAATTTACAAGTTTTGGGGAGCCATCAAAAGGTACTTTTGAGGGTCTCTAAGAGATGAACCGAAGTGAAAGAATTTTTCATGAGCCTTTTTGAACTCCTTTTCGAAGTCAAACTGCCGTGTGGTCCCTTGCAATTGCTACATGTTAAATCCGCTACTGGGTATAGATTAGCTGCTTTTTCCCCCCCTAGCATTGAAGAATTGCTATATTAGTTTCGAACGTAGCTGCCGTTCTTGTTCCTCTTTCAGATTAAACCCCGAGCCTGCCACTGGGTGGGTGAACGGTGCTTCACAAGCCCCTGCTGTAAGTCCTCAGCCTCCGCCCCTCCTGGTGGTAGCGTCCATGTCCCACACATACGCATACATACAACTTTCGCAATTCGTGATTGCAAAAAACATACTTTGAATTGAAGATGTTAAAACTTATCTGTTTTTCTTTCGGAAATCATGTCTGCATTTATGACTCTGCTGGGGAGAAGGGGGTAGAAGAGAGCACCATTGAATAATATAAAGTAAATCACCCATACAAAAAGGGCTGGAAATTTTGAAAGTGCCCTGGGCATGTAAACTTGCAAGTCAGACCCTAGTCAGAATATACGCATCATCAACGATACTGATTTAGTAATTCTTTTAACTAGAGTTTAAGGATTTCCGTTTCACATTCCTAAGTTTTTGATGCCAAATATTTTTCTACTTCTTGTTAAAAAGGAGAAAAAAGCGCCTCTATATGTTTCTCTTACAAAAGAGTGAAATATTAATAATTTCTGACAAATTTTTAAGAAGCGAACAACCGCCAACGGAAGGGCAAAAATGGTAACCTTTGTTATGTGGTGATTACTTTGCGTCTGGGGGAAGACAGGTTTTACAAACTTCTAGACCAGTTTTTTTTCCCCTTCTCTCCACCTGACGTAATACCTGTATGAAAGGACACTCACCTGTTATTAACTCCACCCCCGTGTGCATTCTACGAACCTCCCCCTCGTCTCTGCGAGAAAGGAGGGTGAAAACTCTCACCCGAACGCAACTGATAGAATAGAACCAGTAGTGGAATAAAATAGAAGAATTTTAATATGTTTCGTGGAAAAGAGGTGAAGATTTTTTTTAACGATGAAAGGAGGAAAAAAAGAAAAATGCCGAGGAATTTGTTTTGGCTGCACCTGTGGGGAATTGGAGAATCAAATTTTATTGTGAAGCTGATTACGTATAATTTGGTGCTGAATTTATGGAAAGGAGACACGCGGGTTGTTGAAGTGATATTTAGGTACACAAAAATTACTATATTTAAAAACTGGGTAATGACGAATAGTTTAGGTGTTAGGTAAACTGCTTTCAACGTTTTTTCCAAGAAATTTAGTGCAGTGGCTTTTACGACTCAGTTTCATAGACTTTCTTTATAGAAATATTTTTGCATCTAACTTCAATAATGATCTCTTTATGAAGCATAAAATACGAATTCTTAAGGATTTGCTGAAAAAATTATAAATGTTTTCACTGAACCACAATTTTGCTGAAAACAAAAATGGCAATTTCTTTTTTTCAAATAGAAGACAAACTGTGCAAGAAAGGATTTCAAACAGTTTGTTCTGGTTCGTTCAGACGTCGTTATCTTTTACAAGTATTTTGCCGGAAAAAAAAACTTTGATCATAAAAATATTTTTGAAAAAAAAAAAAAAAAAAAAAAAAAATTGAACCGACTTCAGAACTTCACTCAGCAAGTGCTCTAAAAAGTAAAAAATCATGTTATTCTTTAAACATCATCTATACTGCACTTAAACATAAGTTTTAAAGTCGGTTTCATTCAGTGGTTTTTCTTAACTTTATCATAATTATATTGCTGCGTGTCTTTTATAATTTACAAATTTAAACTTTGTTGTTCTATAGATAAAAAGAGAGAGTTAAAAAAAAAATTTTTCAAAAATATTTTTATTTTTCAAAATAGTATCCATTCCAGTTATTTTATCAAATCATTATTCACCATATAAATTCCAGCATCCAGTTCATTCAAAGCAAAACTTCAAAAAAAAGTGGTAATTTTCTTCACCTGTTACTACAAGTAAATCTGAGTCTTCGTTTACCGCCAGGGTCTGATAATCTCGATGAATTTGTTAATGCAATATTTTGTTTATCATGCAATTTTAGCATTTTACTATAGGTTGTAAGGGATTTTCTTCAACTCTTTGAGCCTCAATGTTCATTTTCTCGCCATCAGTCCGCTGTTTTTTTTTTTTTCAAATGTTCTGATGAAATCGGTAAAAGTAATTAAGTTGATTATTGCAATCGGTTTCTGTTGGATTCAACACCACATTCCTTTTTGTTTTGACAGTTAGCTAAATTTGTTTGTACATCTGCTTATATTTTTTTCTTTAGAAAATAGAAAATATTGAGATTGACATTTCTTAGACTGACTGGTGGGTCATGTTACCTTAAGCTTTGAAGAATATGAAATTACAATCATAAAATAATTCGAATGAAATACAACACATACACGGCATATGGTTAGAGGTAGCGGAATACTCTGAGAAAATGTCAGGCTTTCGTTAAAGAAAAATGTTCATCAGGGTAGGATCAAAAATGCTAAGTGGCAGTATACCAAAGAACTACCCCATCCTCCCCTTTGAATTGTGGCCAGCACCGAAAAGACAAGACTTAGTAAAAAGTCATTAACATAATCTATTCTTATTTTTCAGAACTAAAAATCGAAGTTCAATAATAATAATAAGTAACAAAAAAATAAATTATTTTTGACTGGATACCTATACCATCTATTACGCATTACTAATGGCTGCGTAACTGATGAAAAGTGTTTCTCATCACAGTGGGGTCAGCTGACCCTGTGACCCTCCCCTGTATCTCCGCCTGACACACACCTATCGCGATTCGTCATTGCGAAAAACATAATTTGAATTCAAGATGCTATTGTTCTTTTTTTCCCCAGTAGAGAGGGGAGCAAAACTCTCTTGATTCTTCCCACAACTTTTGTTTTTGAAACTTTCTTCATACATTCCATTCCCGTGCAATGTTGCAATCCCCCCCCCCCCCGCTTAGGAAATTTCATTCATTTAATTTTTCAATTATATATGATTTAAATTTTAATGATGTTGTGCTGCCATCTATAGGTGACTGATAACATCAATATTCTTATTTTATCTTCACCATAACGACTTTTTTTCAACTTTCAGTTTGTTGTTCTTTGATTTGTCAAAAATTATTTGTTTTATGTTACGTTCTAAATCTAAAAGAGGAAAATGGAGAATATAAAGGTAGTTTTTTTGACTAAAGTACCCCGTTTTCATGAGGTTTACTTTACACACAGGGAGTAGGGCGGGAGGGACATGGGTACGCCTGTTGGCCCTGGCTGGAGCCTGAAGGGGCCCCCAAAGTTCAAAAATAATTCAACACGAAAACTTTTTTCTTTGATATAATTTGAACGTAAGCCTTGTCAAAGAAGTAGGAAACTTTCACTATTTAGATAAAGTATCAGAAAATAAATCTATCCAAAATTAAACTAGTTGACAGAAAATTATAAGGGTCCAACGTCCAACACAAGCTATGTCCAAAAAAAAAAAAAAAAAAAACGCGTTTTATCAGTGTTTGGAAACTTATCATAGCACAGATACAACTAATCGAGCTTTAAACCAAAAAAAAAATCTTCTGGCATTCAGAAAATAGCCTACACTTGGTACTAAAATCTTTGTTCACAAATTTAAATTGCGTTAGTGGCTGCAGGGAAATTCTGAGGAACTTTTTGAGGCAACCAGTTTAAATCTTCTAATAAGGAAGAAAAAAACCTCTGATAAGCAGCAGATAACTTATATTTTGTACTGAGAGCATTGACTTAAAAGAAAAATAAGAAAAAAAGTAGTTAAACTACTACGAAATACTTTGTAGCTATAAGCAGTAACAAAAGCGATTCCAAAATACCTTGATATCACTCCAAAAGTTAATAATCGTTCATGTTTATTTTAGAGTAGCACTTTACAAATTTATCTGGAAAGCAATCCTGCTTTCAATCGAAGGCACGAGAGCAAAATTCCTCAAACTTATAAAAAAAAGAAAAATCTCATCCTCATTTGATCTAAAAAATACTTTCACTTCTTCTCTTCCCTCGTTTCGCCCGCGGAGTTCGGCTCCTGTTACCAGACGAACGAACATCAGAAGCTCGAAAACAATATGGGCTGTTTGAAGCAAGAAATATAGCTCAGAGCGGAGTAAAACGTTAACAAAACTAATGCCAAGAGAGGTCAAACGATGTTAAGAGGCGGGCGAGAGATGGAAAAACAGCCCATTCCGCTCAAACGATCCTCCCCTGGTCAGTTTCAAGCGATGTAAAATGCAGAATGCCTTCTCCCCATCCTCCATCTGGATCACATCACAAACATTTTATCTCTCGAGTCACGAAGATTGCATTTGGCACGGAGTTCATTTTACTAAGTGTCTGCAAACCTCCTCGGCGTGTTTACCGTCTGCCCCCTTCTATCTTCCGTTCATTTTATATATATATATATTTTTTTTTTTATCTCCCCCTGCTCCCCCCCCCCCTTTTTTAAAACGAATCCATTATGTGGATGAGAGCCTGAAAGGGTATTGCTGGAAAGTTTCAGGAGTAACCGGGCCCTCTCTTTCCTCTGCGTGCGCATGGTAGTTTATGAACTTTCAGTCCCGTTTAGGATTTCATTCGCGTGATAGTTCGATTTTACATTACTTGTGAAACTAAAGAATAATTCTTAATAACACTCTTTAAACAGAGGTTCCCAAAGCGGGTAATACGCAAGGGCGAATCTAGAAATATTTCAAGGGAGGGGCGGTTGATTTTATTACGGATCTTTTCACTACACCTCTTGGTTTAAAAATGTTGACCTCGTGTTGAACTTTAATTTGCGAAACGTATCCTGGGAAGGAGAGCCCATAACCAGGGTGCCGCATAGTCCCTTGTATCGCTGAATCCTGAATTTTGTTTAAAATAATAGAATAAGTTTTAAAGAATAGAATAATGTTTTTAAATTAATAATTGTCATTTTTAAAACTTATTTTATTTTAAAAATCTAATTAAATTAAATTAATTAATATATAAACTTAATTATACAACGTTCTTCAATATTTTCTCTCTTTTTCTTTAATTACAAAAAATACTCAAGGTAAATTTTGAAAGAAAGCTATTTCAAAAATGTAGTTCTTTAAAACACTAATTATTCGTTGTATTTAATTACTTTCCATTATGTATTTAGGTGTCTATTATTGTTTAGTCTGACTGTTGAAGAAGCCCTAAGCTGTTTCAAAAGCTTAGCATTTCACCTTGATGAAGAATTCAAGGATTGCATATGTGTCTGTTGTTTGGAAAAGGGGGGGGGGGTTGCAGATTTAATTTCAGAATTCCCTGAGAATGCCAATTTTGATCTCTACTGTGACAATTTATTTACTTCTCTTGCGTTCCTACGTGATTATTTATCGCAGAAAGGTTTTGTGCAAGAATCGGATTAAAAAATGCTCATGAACTAAAGTTACGTTGTTCAAAAAAGAAAAGAGAGGAAGTTTTGAATAACTGTCGATGACAGGTAAAATAATATTACGTTGGTTCGGTGGAATAATAGCAATGTCATAACTATTGCATTGAATCTTCATGGAGTTCATCCTATTGTAAAGGCTAAGCGATTGTCCAACAGCGAAAAGAAAGTAATTGAAATTGATGAACCAAATATATATGGTTGCTCAGTACAATCGTTGCATAGGGAAAAAGATCCCATGCATCAAATATCGGGAACTACCGGTTTTTGATTCACTCTAAAAAATGGTGGTAGCCGCTCTTCATTTTTATTTTAGAAGCTGCTGTACAAAATGCGTTGAGCTCAAGAGTACCGGATTGAGTTAGGTATTATGGGGCTAGTTGTTATATTGCTTTAAATAAGACTCAGGTAAGATGTGCCCATTGAAGTAAAAGAGCTTATCGGAATGCAGCAAATGCAATACGTAGGTTTGCAGAACAAATGCTTTGCTGACTTTCATACTCAACAACACCAATATTTCCTTGTTCTCTGAATCTACTTCCCAGTTTATGTTAATTGCTGCTTTTATTTCTTATAAATTGTCATTTTCAATATTACATCGTAGGCAGAAAAAAAATTTTAGTAAAAAAGTATGTACCCTCTGGTGCCTAGCGTCCCTTTTTAGGGACGATTTTTCTTTCTTAAATAAAAAATTTAATTTTTACACGATAATTTTTTAACTATTTTTCCTGTCCATTATACACTATTTGTAACCAGTATACAAAGTATCGTTGAAAAAAAAAATGTCAGGCATTAATGGGTTAAAATAATAGAAAAAAAATGGTAACGTTTTGCTTCACTTTCTTCTGAAACGTAGCCTATTACAGCTCCTTAAAAAAAAATCTAATGGAATATTGGTTGGATTTGTCTCGTTCTTATACATAATGAAAGATAATACAATGAATATATTTTTTTACACACAATCGGCAAAAACTGGAGCTGCCCCTTTCTCGCACCGAGGTCTTCAAATCGATTCTTTGGTTCTTGTCAATTAAGTAGATTTGTCGCGTTTTATTGAAGGAAAAAAAAAAAAAATACGTATTAGAAATGTAAATAAAACCTACTAGAGAATATTTTGAAAATCTATAATTTGATGCTTTAGATGGTCACCAAATCTACATAAGGTATTAATTGACAAAGAAATATTTTACACATACACAATAAAAAAAATTATAAAACTCAACGCTGTCAGTTTAGTTTACTCAGTTCGTTCTAAAACATTTTACATCGAGTTCTGTGTTGCAGTATCGAGTGCAAATTGCCGTATTGCAATACGGTCTGCAAATTTGCAGAACCGTTACCCAAAATTGCCGAATAAGAACCTTTATGGGACATTATTGTGACCTCCCATTGTGTATAAATTAAAGAATTATAATAATTTTATAGAGAATCTCTAAACCACAACATTGCAGTTCCTGAAATGCCTGGAAAGATTTAATGCATTCTCGTCTTTCCAAAAGTGAACTCTTGATCCTCTTGAGTAACTTTCACTGCTGCAAATAAGAGCATCCAATATTTAAAAATATCCAAAAATCAGCTGCCGCTTTCCCACAAAATGTTATCTAATAAAACGCAACAAAAGCTAGGGATTCTCCTATTTCCCCCATTTTGTTTCACTTTCGCTTCTAAACTTCGGTAAATCCGAGGCGTGGGAAAAATGTTTCTTTGATTCGGCAACACAAAATTTCATGCACGAATAAGATTTTCGTAATACGCACCTTCCCAAAAGTCGGAAGAGAGAGAGAGAAGTATAACTTCGTTGTGGTGGAGTGGATTTATAAATAGATGGGGATGCAGGAGAGAATGTCGTTTTGTTTGGAAGAGTTTATGGTAAATCACGCAAGTGTTTGTGTGTGCGTAACGTGATATTCCCTCAAGTGCGCTGCAATTCATCGACTTTTATCATCGGGAGGAGATTTATTAAGCCATTTTGCGAAATGAAAGTGTTCCCGCAAAGCTTAAGAACACCAAGAAGTCGACTTTTAAAACACGCAAGCGTAATATCTTCTTCAACTTTACGCAAAAGACATGTGCGTGGAAACTTGGAAAATATATACGTGCTCCGAAAAAGCAATTAAGTATTGGGTAGGGTAGATAGCATTCAAATGTTCGAATTTTCATGGAGGAAAAATAAAATTAAGCAGTAAATAATACGTTAGAAAATGTTCTAATTATGCATTGATTTGGCATTAAAAAAGCCAAAATAAATTAACATAACCACCACATTTATTACAAGCTTTCTTTTCATCCTTCAAAAAAGGGAGTCACAATATATGAAGAGAACACCCCTCTAGTTTTTTAAGTTTTGACATATACATGCAAGCCCGTCAATTAAATGGGTCAGGGAGGGGGATGATTTCCCCTCCTCCTGATTTTGAGAAATCAATGTATTTACACATAAGTGGGTGTTTTTTGTTGTTTTCCGATGAAATTACATTGTGTTTGCATCCTTTGACACTCCTGGAAAAGCTTGAATTGACGTGCCTGGCGTACATATTACAGTGAGTTTTAACCTCACTTAAAAAAAAAAAAAAATCTCGGGCTCCGTTGCTGCGATAACGTTTTCGGGGTTAGTTTTCCGATTCAATGAATCAGAGAAAAAATGTTTTTTAGGCATTTTTTGGTTCTGTATCTACAGATGCACAACATTTTATGAAGTTCCATACCAGATATTTAGGACTAAGCATGAACATCATCCAGGCTTCTCTTTCGCTTACTCTCTTCTCTCCTGCCCACCCCTCGATTTCTGTTTACAAGGGAGCCGTTTTCTGTTTTTAAGGGATAGGTCGAAGTTTGTTTACATCGAGTCTTTAAGCTGTGATGAAAAAGGTCTAAATTTATGTTCAATATAGAGTCGTAGAGCATCAACTCGAACCAAACAGAGATTCTCGCTGGACACAGCAAATGTCAAAACTGCGACAGATTACAAATGTATAGAAAAACACACGGCTGTTTTCATGGGAAAATGAGGATCTATAGACTGTTTGCTTGCATTCCCACGACCACGTTGGCATCATTGATGATGAGCATAAAATATTATCTGTTGTATTTATCAATGAGGAGGGTCCTTTAAAAGAACTCTAAAACCGCACACAGGATGATTTCGAACAGAAAAACATGCAGAAAGGGCGCGTTAGGACACTATTGATTGCTGAAGCCCGTGGACTCTCTTTAGTGGGGCCATGCAAATAAGTATGAGGAAGAACCACCTATTTTATTCCTGTTTCTTCTGATGTTTTCCCTTTAACGTCAAATTTACGGAGAGAAGCCTCGACCTTTTGATTTCTCCAAAGATAGCCAGAAACTGCCTTCAATTTTAAAACAAATATTGGGAAGAGCATCCACCCCCCTCCCCTTTGCCTTACATATACTGTAATTGCAAAAAAATACGAATTTCGACAAAATTTAAAATATCTATCAGGAGATGAACCCTGTTACTTTTCTCTTGACCAACACCATAAAAGAAAGACTCAAACTGTGTTTGTAAAACTTAAGAGTGGGAAAATCTTCGATAGATTGTTCGCCTGTCCCCAGTAGCGTACATAAGACTTAGGTGCGTCCCCACCCCCCTATTAAAACTAAAAAAAAAAAAAAAAAAAATCCCGTGTAACTGATAGTGCTATTTTTCTCGATTGTGCACCCCCCCCCCCCGCTGGGCGCTATGTACGCCACTGCCGGTCCCTCATCTTCGTCCGTTAGATAAGAACCCAAAACTTTTTAAGTAGGACTTGGTATCTATCTTTCCTTTAGAGCAATAATTTGCAAGTAATGAATTTCTTAGTAATAAATTTGTCTTACGTTTTATAAATTTGCAGTTAAAAAATGAATAAAAAGAGAACTAAATGAATTAGCACTTAATATATGGAATATTCTTGCAGTAGTTTCAGGTCTTTGCTTCTCCTAGGGTACCGATCATCTTTTTGTGCATATGCAGTGTTTCTTTCAGACATTTTGCTCTGGGGGGGGGGGGGGCACTTGGAGAATCCGGAGGGGAGGGATCATGGGGGTGGCTTAAAATTGCACTTCGGGGATAAATTTGCCCACTCCCCATTTGAGCCCAAAAATTGCATCCCCCGACCTTTTCGAAAATGACCTCCCACGAAACCAGAAGCTAGATCCGCAGTTGCCAAGGGAGTGGATGTGGACCACCTCTCTTCCCTCCGAAATAAATTGAAAACTACCTATTCTCAAAAAAAAAACTTAAATATTTTGAAATATAAATTTGTAAATGTGTCTTAATAATTGACTTGACTCTTCCCTGAAAAAGTCACCTCGTACTCCCTGAGGAGGGGCGATGTATGTTTTAAAAACTTTTTTGTTTTCCACTGTTTTTGAGAATAATTTCCTTATTCCGTTCCCATAAAAGGGCAATAGATAGAAAAACCGAGTCCATTATGATATAATTCACAATGAAACAAGGCTGTCGTCTATCGTGAGGTCATATAGACTTTACAATGGTGGGGAGGGGTATGAGGTTTTGGGGACCCTCAATTTTTTTTAAACATAGTTGTATAGATCTCTGTTGGGAAACAGATTATTACTAAAATAAATAAAGAGCACGCATAGGATGGATTATGTTTTAAAAATGAACAAGAAGTTCTGTCAAGAACTAAACGAGCCTACTTTCCCGTACATCGACATCGGCATTGTAGCATCTGATCAATATTCTCTTGATTATCTGAAACTAAAAATTATGTCAAACATATCTTTATAGCACTTAAAGCTGATTTCTGAAAGCAAAATATACCCCTCTCATCAGATAAAATAGACACGTAAAAAGTAAATAAACGAGTCAATAAAGTTTTGTCGCACCTTTTAAAGAATGTAACTGTTATAGTTCTTCCGTAGAAAAATTCCACAATCGTTTTCAAAAGAAAAAAAAATAAATAAATAAAATAAAAGTACAAAGAACTTCAAAACACATTTTATCAAAGAAAGAAAAAAAACTTGTTCGTTAATAAAATGTCTTGAATTTCATTTTTAATCCGTTGTCAGTTGTTAAATATAAATAAGGAATAAAATGCTCTCGTGAATGACAAATTTTTGTTAACAAAAAAAAAAATCGTCTGATAAAAAAAAATAATAATAATAAATTAAACAAACAAATAAATAAATAAACAAAATAAATAAAAGAAACACAAAAAATCGTCTGCCCAGTCAGTCATTTTTCTGAGCCTGCATTTCCGCCATGTTTGCGGAGTCGGAGTCGGAATCAGAGTCCTCACAGAAGATTATTCAGAAAAGTACTTTACAATACATTATTTATCAAAACCATTTTCTTACAAAGTTAGTTTGAAGGAAATGCGCCTTGAAGTTCAGAATCAACATTCAATTTAAATTTCTCCGTATAGGCGCTCATGTTAAAATTTTTTCTGAACGGTTCATCATTGAACGAAAAATGGTTCAAATTGAAAAGTGAAATATAGGAATGAGCCTCTCCGAGATCTTTCGAACAAAAAAAAAGTTTGTTCAATTCGGACGGTTCACTTAAAAGTTATTATGTGGGGAAAGGTTGTTTGAACGGTTCAATGTTGAACAAAAAAAATGTTCAAATTGACAATTTAAATACGGTAATGAAGCATCCTTGCCGAGACCTTTTGAACAAAAAAAAGTTTGTTTAAATCGGACTGTTCATTCAAAAGTTATTAGGTGTGAGAGCTTGTTTGAACGGTTCAATGTTGAACGAAAAATTGTTCAAATCGAAAATGTAGATACGGGAATGAAGTACCCTTGAAAAGATCTTTCGAACAGAAAAAAGTTTGTTCAAATCGGACTGTTAACTAAAAAGTTAATATCGCGGGCCAGGTTGTTTGAACGGTTTAAAGTTGCACCAAAAATTGTTCAAATCGAAAAATCAAATATGGGAACGAGCTGTACTCGCCGAGATCTTTCCAACAAAAAAAAGTTTGTCCAAATCGAAATGTTCATTCAAAAGTTATTAGGGGGGGACAGACAGACCGACCGACCGACCGACAGACACACAAATTCCCCATCTCAATACAGTTACTGCCATCCGACGTCACGGGTTTCGGTTTCAAGGCGCGCTTTTTTTGCGCGTGGGTTTTTAAAAAAATCATTAAGAATCAACCGTTGTGTTTTAAAATTCGGCAATGGTGAATTTTTGTGTTTTGTAAGCCTCTTAACAATATCTAGTAGTTAAAAAAGGGATATTCAATAGGTCACAACTACCCTATTATAGCAGTAATTCACTATTCATTTTCTCTTATTCTGCAAATAAAGCAATAAACGAGCACTCAACACATAAATAACCCTTAGAGATTGTGTCTTTAAATGTATACAGGGCTCGCAGTAGACTTTTTACAATTTTAGGGGAATTTTAGGAATATTTTGGCAAAATTTTAGGGGCAATTTACGAATTTATTCGAGAACAAATAGGTACCTGATAGTTTATTACCTAATATTCGACAAATCAAACTGAAAATACGTTTTATTTCTTATAGCGTAAATTACAACCTTCAAGTACTTCTATATATATATATATATATGTATATAAAAAGAGTCAAAACAATAAAGAAATACTAACGTGTAATCCAATTTATATAACACATTCATAAGCCAGAAGTCACTAACTTTAATATGCAGTCGTGTTTTTAAAATTTTCATTTTCAAAGATAACAAGTCTGAGCTCTTCCAATTGACCAGCTTTTACAGATAAGAATTTTGTGCAACAGTTATTTCCATAATGTTTTGACTACGGCAGATTTTATTAAAACCTACTAGCTGCCAGGGCAGCTAGATTAGCTTCCTGCGGCACGTTGATGCATAAGTTCCCCCCTCTCTAACTTTTACCTCATTCTGAAGTTATATTATTTGATATAATTTAATGTTCATTGGATTTCAAGACATACCACGCACGTGGCCCGGCGTTGCACGGGCACTTCGTGCCCTGAAAGTAGTGAGAAAAAAATTTAAAGAAACTACTCCCCGCCAAGGCGGCTCGCTTACAGGCGCTTCACGCCTTTACTTTTTTCCTATATAAAAAAAAATCATTCGAATTATTGAGATGCTTCACGCCTTCAAGATGGTGAGGAAAGTTTCAGTAAGTTCAGCTCGCTTAAGGCCCCTATATATACGCTTAAGGTCTATATAGCGGCTCTAAGCTCGCTCAAAGGAAAAAAGCAGACATAGATACTCAGTTTTTAATATAAGTAGATGGCTCTTCAACAAATAAATGTTTCAAAATATTACCAGTAGCTAGCGATAAAAATTCTACGTAAGTGGCCCGCTTATGAGTTTCGTGTTTGATTTAGTTAAGCCTTCATTCAAAATTCTCATTATCATTGTTATTACTGTTTCATAGCAACGACGGTTTGCAAGAATGGATTTCATATTTAATCATTTATTAGGCTTAATCGCTTTAAACTTGACTACTTATTAATTGATATCTTCGCTAATTAAAATCGTATAATTATATCAATTGAAACTAATGAAGCCTGAAAAATTACCTATCTATCGGTACCTGGTTCGACTTTCAGGTCATTGGCGTTCAGGAGAAAGAAGCGTGACATAGAAAGAAAGATAGTTAGAAAGATACTCAGTTTTTAATATAAGTAGATTTCATTTAACCTAAATATAATCAGCCCCCGGCATTTAGGGGGGGGGTAATTGCCCCCCCCCCCCCCGACTTTGAAAAATCAATGTATTTACATATAAGTGGGCGTGGTGTTTTATGTTTTCCGATGAAATTGCATTGTATTCGGACCCTTTGCCCCCCCCCCCCGGAAAAACTTGAAATGATGTCCCTGGATATAATCCTAATATTCAAGCTCATTAATATTTTTGTTATTTCAACAAATCTACAAATCTAGAACTTTTTTTCTTTGTCTAATTAATTCTTTTAATTTTTTTTTGTCGTTTTTCTTTTTATATATTAATACAGTAAAGCTCAGCCAACAGCTAGTGAAGTTTACCTGTGTGCCCAAACTGTTCAACGTTACACATTGTGAAAACCATCTTTGTATCATCAAAAAAGTTAAGTTTAATTTTTATTAATCCCATGTTTTTGAATGTTATTTAAGAAACTAAATACAATTGATTTTGCCAGACAACTTGGAAAAATCTTAATGTGTAAAATGATTTGCATATATCATTAAGAAATTACCACAGCTTTATAAATTCTATTAATTACTCTAAATGCACTTTGATTTGAAAATTTTAAGATTATTAAAAAAAAAAAAAAAACTTTAAAATACTTGTTAATATTTTTTGACGGTTTTTTTTACCATCAGAGAAGTTTCTTATGCATAAAGTTCTTCAACAACCTTTTGATTTGAAACCAGTAGTGTAATCTCAATTTTTTGTCAAAAGCCTACATACTTGCTTTTCGACTCTACCCCCCCCCCCCCCAAGAGTATTGTGATATTTTAAGTAGTAAAACATTTCTGAATATCAAATTAAATTGAAACTACAATGTTATACATGCAAACTAATATACTAACAATACATAAGAAGTGATAAGTGAATGCTTTTTAAGAACAGATAAAGTATGCAAATGATGAAAAAGAAAAAAAAGAAACTGTAGAGCAAAAATTTTAAAGAACGGTAGGGAAAATTAAAAAATAAACTAACATAATAAACCCAAACTTTGAATAGGAAATGAAAATAAAGAAATGGAATCTTTGACTTAGTACAATTCACATCCTTTTGTAACAGTGACCTAAATTTATTAGATCTGTTGGATGGATTCCCTGATTTTGGTTTCTAATGCTCTATGCCCTCACATCCATATCAATATTTCAAATCTAATTTTTCAAAATTTTCATAAACGAAAAATGAAGTCTAAAAACTAATGCTATATTTTTAAAGAATGCTCTTGAGTTGAATTGATTTAGAGGTAACAGGATTGACGGTTTTGAATCGATTGGCATTAAATGACGAGCCTAGAAGTAATTTACACACAAAAGAAAATTAAACAAAGTTTAAACTAATGATAAGAATAACATTATCGGTGTTTAAGCGGTGAATTTGCATAACAGGCTAAAATGAGTGAGTTTTACAGTAGTAGATGCCAATGGATAACGAAATTCGCAAATAATCGAGATAGGCGAAGAATTTTAAGTCAGTCTCAAGATTAAAAGTAGTGTAAAAAGTGCATTTTTTAACAAAATATTTTGTAAAATGTCTGTTTACCACATTAAATATCTGGAAAAAAGTTCATTTTTGTAAAAAAAAAAAAAAAAAAAAAAAAAAAAAAACACTTTCAGAGAGGGGTCTCTGTCTAATTATCCTAAAGAACTTCTGTAAACTTTTCAATTTTTTTAGGAACACAAAAAATGTTAGTATATTTTTAGGAATTTTTGAAAATGCAAATTTTTTTAGGAATTTTAGGGGGAATGCACCCTGGGGGGATGAAACCCTGTGAAATCAGAAGTAATATTTGCCTGGCATACTGGTGTAGATTTGTGGTGCTTCTTTGAACAAGAGTAATTTGTCAGTCAATTAAATGACCCAAAATGAGAAAGATGACAACCAGTTACTATAATAAAACCTACTAATAGAAATAGTAAACAGTAGTGCATCATTTTATCTCTTATAACATCTGCCCTCTGTTCTGAAAAGGGGAGAAATGTATTTAAATGGCTTCAATGAAGATTTAAATCCATTTATGGATTCGAGCATTCGATTTTAGCAGATTTAGGTTAACATTTTTACATTTTATCTAGAACAACTCACAGTTTATGAGTGTATATCAACAGAAACTTCAGAAAATCTAAACTTTTAACTGCAGGAGATTTTTCTTTTTAACTTCTTTTTGTTTAGAGAACTTTTATTTTGTCCAATCATTTTAATCTGTATAACTAAAAAACAACTTTTATAAAAGATCAATAAAATTTATAATTTATGAGTAAAATAACAGATTAGAGCAGTGTTCCTCATAGCACAATAGAGCACATGCACCGCCCATAAGCATTTTGATCTTTTAGGGAAAAATATGGAATCATTTACAAGTAAACTATGCAAACTTTTAGTGATTTTCTTTGCATAATCAAAATTCTTACATATTGATTAACACCTTTTTTGAACAATGTTAATACCCTTGTAGAATTTTTGCATTGTTGTTTTGCATTAGGTTTTGAATGAGGTTTTTAGGCACATTCCTCTGGAAAGTGTGGACTACGACAGTAAATTAGGCAAGACTTTAATATGTTTTACGACAGCCATATCAGCCAGTACAAAATAAACTCTGAACTATGCAAGGCCAAAAAGAAAGAAAGCTTGGAGTTTTTTGAAATTCAAATTTTATTGGATAGACTGTATAACAAATGAAACAATATAAATATACAAAAACACCTTTTCCAAATAGAAAATGAAGATAAATGGAATTCAACACACAACCAGTGGCGGCGCTAGCTATGGGGCAGGGGGGGCAATTGCCCCCCTGTCGGAAACGACTTGCCCCCCCATCGGGGAAAATTTCTAACTTCGTCGGGAAAATTTTTCCGACGATCAAATTTTCCGACAGAAATCTAAGTGCCGAAAACTTTTCTGATTCCGACAGATCAGTAAAATTATCGCAATAAAATCATTCAACTGAAAAAACCTTTTTTTTTTTCTTAAGATATTCTCATTATTTGACAAAATATGCAATTCCAGACTAATTTGGAACACGAGAACCTTCAGGACCATCGAGTTGCTGCCGTCGTATCTCTTTTGAATGAACGTAAGTTCTGCTGGAGAAAGTTATTTTTGTTCAAGTGGGAAAGGAAAATTTTCCCTTTTCTTTTTCAAACCAG
>JAXGGA010017783.1:0-23478 GCA_038373865.1 Uloborus plumipes | reverse complement strand
GTTCTTTACTCAAATTCTATTTTCTATCAGGGGAGGGGGGAGCATTTCGTTTTTATCGTATCGTATTTAAGTTTAATTTTTAATCACAGAATAATTGAATCATCGTTTTTCAAGTCTTAAAATGATAGCAAAAGCATAAAACATGAATTTGTTTCTTTCAATTCTCAAACATGCATTTTTAAATGCATTTTCGAAAAAAGATCCGCAGACATGTGATTTAGGATCTCCATTTTTCTCTTATGCATTGCCCCAAAAATAGGGACTTTTACTTAATATTTATTCATTCATTTCATTTCATTTCACACTCCAGGGTCCCCCGTACAACCACAGCTTCGTGGTTTAACCGGGATAGGGCCCTGAAGAGCGCTCTGTTCTTAATTTTGAACCAGAACCTAGGGTCGAGCAAAACTCTAGGCCCAGCACACCCAGAGGTATCGTTTCACTTGGAGGACTTTGTGACCACGACATATTTAACGCCTCCCAGCCACCATTAATCAAGACGGTGGATCTTTGATCGGCTGGGATCGAACCCGGTCCCTCCGGACACGAGTCCGATGCCTTACCGATCGGGTCACCACGGCCCTTTACTTAATATTTAGAGAGTGAATATATATCTCTTATTGCGAAAAGGCCAAAATATCGCGAAAAGCAAAAGTGAGTCTATCAAAATCATTGCAAAAAGCGCAGCACATGCAGTAATTTTTACCCCTCTCAAAAAAAAATGTTTTAAATACACGTTTTGAAAAAGTGATACCTAGACACAGGGCACGACTTTGTAGGACGTTGAGCACGAACTTTATGTGCTGCCCCCCCCCCCCCAAATAAAAAAATATAATAAAGTAGTAAAATATTTTGGATTTCAAGTTTTCGAAAGAGTATTTTTAAATGTATTTTTTATCTTGTCATAGTGCGATATGAAATTTCTCCATTTTAAAAACTTTAGATGGATTTAAGCCCCCCCCCCCCCCCAAACGTTGGTGCCATGGCCTGTGCCCCATATACCTATGCCTTAATTTTGCCCTGCCCAGACATGTGATTTTTCTTTACTTAGCATTTAAAGACTGAAAATACAACTATTATTGCGAAAACAAAAATGAGTAACGCAAAAAGGGGACTTTTACTTAAAGCCTGAATTTTAAACTATTATTGCGATAAAGTCAAAATATCGCTGAAAACAAAGTCATGAAGTTAAATGATTTAATTTAACAAATATTTTTAAATATTAGTATTATTTTTTAAAAGTATTTATAAATTTTTTTCATGTTTAGTCGAAGCATTTGATACATTGAAATGAATTCGTATAATGTATTTCGACACTTTACTTCGCTTACGCTTGTATGCTCGTATGTGTTGAAAAGATGTACTAATTGCGATTTAAAATTCTAATATTTTTAAATTCCTGAAACACAACATCTTAATCTGCCCGAATGCTTTTAATATTTGGCTCTCGAATCTTTTTGCCATCTATTTCGGAGGCTAAGCTAAACCAGAAAGTTAAAGCAAAATGCAGGCGCGAATGTTGATGCACGCAGCGAGTGAGATATACTGTCATTGATTGGTAAATCGTTTTTCCTTCTCGATAAGCGGTAGAAGGAGAGAAAATTCTCGCTTGGGCACATTTAGGACTTTCAGAGTAGCACAAAATTTGACAAGCGACTACTTTTTCGGCTATTCTTGTTTGTCGTGAGGGAGTAATAGACGTCACTGGAAGTTCCAGAGTAGGGCCCCTGGGGCCCTACTCTGAAACTTTAAACTGATCGCCCCAAAACCTTTTTTTTTTGAAACTGATCGCCCCAGATCAGTTTCGTTTTTGATTTCTTTAAATGTTGTCTTCTCAGCAACTTCAATTTGCATCGTACACCTAGTGACATCCGTTTTATTTTAATACATGATAAACTCCCTTTTTTTTAAGCATGCAAACATTGAACTTATGCATCGCATGGAACGGTTACCGGTGTTTGAGGTTTAAATTCTTTTATCCATCTTTTAAATATAATAATATTTTAAGCAATTGGATGGGGGGTGGGGAGTTAGATGCAAATATTTAAAATATTTGTCCCGGGAAATTGTTGATCGTATTTGATATTTCAAACTCTTTGTATCTGTTAAGTATTTAATACTTTAAAGTATAATACCGAAGGTTAACAATCTTTTTTCTAATTTTAATTGTTGAGGAAATAAGTAAATTTGCAGAAATATGCCAAGGGCAAACATTGAATACGTACGTTGCACAAATTTATTTCCCATGTCTTTGGGAGTTCCATCTTTTCACATCTTGCAATTTAACACAAAAGGGGATGAAATAATTATCCCCATATTAGTAAATTTATTTGAAAATTAGCTCTCAATTATAATTAAAAAAGAATTTTCGATAAAACGTTATGAAGTGCACACCTACATGCTACAAACTAATTTTGCGACCAATTTTATGAAAATCAAACGAGCGGACTGGCATTAAACAGACATACATCCAGACATCCAAACTGTCTGATTTATTATGAGTAAAAAAGAAGCAAAAAATATTTTCTCATTATTATTCACAGTAAATATACATAAAAAATCGAATGTTTTTTGAACTGGTACCTAAACCTTTTTTAAAGAACTGTTGTGAAAAAGGAACAAACGTTGAAATTTTGGAATAAACGCTGAAAACAAAATCGGTCGAGTAGTTCTCGAGTTTTGCTCGTTCAAACAAACAGACACGTTTTGAGACTTCATTTTATAATATACTAGCAGTACCCGCACGGCGATGCCCGTGCAACAAATGTAAAGGAAGTTAACTAAAGAAAGTTTAATTCACTCTAACCCTCTAAAGGAAAATTATTATATTTGATTCAAATGTGCTCCCCAACCTTTTGAATTCCACTAAAAGTCATATTAAAGTTTAAATCAATTCGCCAAATAAACGTTTCAATGGAACTTTTGAGATAACTGTAGTGGCAAGATTTTCGAAAACTCTCAACGAACACAGCAATTTTGCCCTTGAAGTTTAACATAATCCACCGATTTAACCGTAATTTCAATGTAAAATTGGTCGCCAAATTTAAATTTATTAACATAGGGAACCGATTGTGTCAGGTAGCTCAGCCTCAACCATTCTTCCATGATTTTAATTTGAACATTAAAAGGCAAGAAATATAATGTTATTCGCAACATCTCTTTGAAGTGATTACAATCTATAACAGTAACCCTCAAATAAGCAAGATTTCCCTGGCTGGGAGGTTTGGTAAATTTCCAGATTGTTGCCAAACTTTACGACGCCAAATACGAAGAGTAACTTCATAGCGGTGTTACCGAAAATGTCAGAATGGAACTATTAAAAATTTAGGTTTGGCGACATTATATACATGTTTTAAACATGCAATAAAATACTTTTTAGACTGCAAACAACTACTGTTCCTTCACAGAGCGTTTTCTTTTTCTTTAATTTGGAGAAAGAAGTGTTTCACTGGCTGGGAGGTTTGGTAAATATCCCTATTGTTGCCAAACTTTACCACGCCAAATATGAAGAGTAGCTGATAGCCATCGCTATTTTTTTAACAATAATAGTTTCATTCTGACATTTTTGGTAACACCAAATTTTGAGGAATTCAACTGAATAAATTTAAATTCCCTCCGACCCCTCTGAACTAAAATTATTATATCCTTTAGTTCAAATGCGCTCCATCTTTTAAACTGCACTTAAAGTCATGTTAAAGTTTAAATCAATTCGCCAAATAAATCAAAAAGACAGAAAATTAAGAAAGAAATAAGATATATTAAGCATTCAAATTGAATAAATTTTCAAGGCTTAAATCTATACGCACAATTTTAACCACAAAGTAACTTCAAGGACAAAAGAGCAGCTGATCAGGAAAATGGACCTAGTACCATAGTTGAGCGTACATAGTTAAGCCTTGAAAATTGACTAAATTTGATTAATTAATATCTCCTGTCCTAATTAACGGACAGAAACGTGCTAAAACTTTTCTTTTTCAGAAAAAAAAACCCTTTCCAACGATATATAATGTTTTGGGGTGGGGGGAGGTTTTCCCCCCTCAATTATGGCGGATACACCAAAAATGAGACTAATTAATTAATTTAAAAATAACTAATTCGAAATTAAAAATTTGGCGTTCGAGGTGCACGAGGGCGGGGTACGTTCGAATTTTTGAGCCAAGTTTCAGGTCCGTAGGTGCTGTGGGGGCTTCTGGCCAGCGGTTACAAACGAACAAACAAACGAACAAACAAACAAACAAACACCGTCATCTTTATATATATAGACTAGCTGACCCGGCCACGCGTTGCTGTGGCTAAGGTATGGGTTAAACTATAATGTTTCAATAGAAACGAAAAACTTTATTACCGTTACAGAGATCAACTTTATATAAATACTAGCGGTACCCGCACGGCTTTGCCCGTGGTATAAAATTAAAAGTTCATTTGTAAAAAAATGATATAGCAGAAAAAAATACTCTATTTTAGTTATAATTCAACTATAATTCCTTCAAAGTATGATATAAAAATTTGGTATGGACCCTACACTACTTCCTTTTACGTGTAAATTTCTTAGTAGATGCCTTAAGTGCTAAAATAGTGCTTGAAGTGAGTAAGATAACAATTCAAACATTTGATTCCCTAGTTTGCCACGAAACAATGCAAAAAAATGTTTTACAATGATTAATCCCCTAAATATGGCCGATTTTAACATCATTCAGTAGGTTTTTCGCAAAATATCGCCAATAGCGCCAAATTGAACCCAAAAAAAAAAATTTTTTTTTCGCTAAATTTATTGCCAACTTGGCGATATGTCGCCAAATTGGCGTCAAACACTTGGTGACCAAAAGCTTGGCGAGATATCGCCAAGTGGTCGCGCCAATTCATATCACTTTGGTCTGCATTGAAAGCCCTGATTACCCCATAAAAGGGGTAAATCACCCCCTTGGGGACATTCGAATGCAACCCCAAAGATAGGTGCACAAAAATAAGCCAAAAGAAAAAATAAGAAAAATTTTGTTGCTCACAGAAACCAACAGAAATCTTACCAAAGTTTAAAAGAAGAAGAAAGTTTTCTTTCCTAACTTCAAAAACAAAATAATACATTTTCCGAAATGACATACTTTAGAAAGAACGTTGCAATATCGCAATAAGATAGAAGTAAATATACTGAAATAGAATTGAATGCCAAATTGTAAAAAAGTCGCCAAAAAATTAATTTTTAATATTGTCTTTCATTATTTATTAAATGCAATTATTGCTGCAAATTACAGTCCAACAATAAATAATCACATTGCAAAAGTATATTTGGAGCAATTTTTTCTTTTAAACTCAACTGATCCTAAAAATTTTAAGTATTAGTCATAGAAATTTCGTGCATTATTCTTCACAATGATAATAAAAACAATAAACATCGACAAAGATCAACCAGCAAACGATAAATTAAAAGCTAAATTCGTTCACTCAAGCCATTTGCTGCAATTTGTATTGAAATAAATTAATAATGAAGTAAAATATGTTTTGCAGACGATAAATTTAGAATGGTATCCTGTATTTTAAGGAAAGGACTCGATTTCTCATTTGATTGACAGGTGCCATCTTATCACGGTTTTTAATATTTCATTTGACTAATTTTAATAAGGCTTGGAGTTTGGATTGTTACAAAAACAAATACATTTTTAAAATTATTAAGGGAAAAAGAACGAAATAAAAACGTAACCATGGTAACAACATGAAAAGTTGATTTCCGTTGATAAAATAATTCATTTCATCTCTATTTTCAAACAAATTTTATTCGCGAGCAAAGCCATTTTAGAATCGTTTGGCTTGCTTTACTGAAGGTAAGCCTTGAATTTCGGGATTCTAAAAACAATTGTTACAGCTCTCCTGATGATCGTAGAAACTTCGAAAAAACGTCATTTTGTGCAGAAAATTTCAAGCTTTCGAATGACATAAGACTTGAAAATGTGTATGGAATATTTCTTCCCTATTTTATCGAATTTCCTCTAAGAATTCGAATAGAAAAAGAACGAAATGGAATGTTCGAAAAATCGCTTCGAGGTGCAAAACTACATGCTACAAACTAATTTTGTACCAAGTGGCATGAAAATCGACCGAACGGTTTTGGCGCTACGCGCGTAACAGACAGACAGACAGAAAGAAAGAAAGAAAGAAGGACAGACAGAACCACCTTCAGCTTTATTATTAGTAGAGATGAATTTGAGGTCAAAATATGAAAACAATCAACCAAAAATTTGCTAGAAACAAAAAATCAACAAAAAATGTAGCATTTTAGTACTTAGAAATATTATATTCAAGCTTGTAACAATTGAATCTATCAAAATCATTGCAAAAAGCGCAGCACATGCAGTAATTTTTACCTCTTTCAAACAACAAATGTTTTAAATACATGTTTTGAAAAAGTGATACCTAGACACAGGGCACGACTTTGTAGGACATTGAGCACGAGCTTTATGTGCTGCCCCCCCCCCCCCAAAAAAATAAAAACAATTTAATGAAGTAGTAAAATATTTCGGATTTCAAGTTTTCGAAAGAGTATTTTAAATTTATTTTGTATCTTGTCATAGTGCGATATGAAATTTCTCCATTTTAAAAACTTTAGATGGATTTGAGCCCCCCCAACGTGGCCCTGGCCTGTGCCCATATACCTATGCCTTAATTTTGCCCTGCCCAGACATGTGATTTTTCTTTACTCAGCATTTAAAGACTGAAAATACAACTATTATTGCGAAAACAAAAATGAGTAACGCAAAAAGGGGACTTTTACTTAAAGCCTGAATTTTTATAACTATTATTGCGATAAAGTGAAAATATCGTTAAAAACAAAGTCATGAAATTAAATGATTTAATTTAACAAATATTTTTAAATATTAGTATTTTTTTTTTCAAGTATTTATAAATTTTTTCATGTTTAGTCGCAGCATTTGATACATTGAGATGAATTCGTATAATGTATTTCGACACTTTACCTCGCTTTCGCTTGTATGCTCGTATGTGTTGAAAAGATGTACTAATTGCGATTTAAAATTCTAATATTTTTAAATTCCTGAAACACAACATCTTAATCTGCCCGAATGCTTTTAATATTTGGCTCTCGAATCTTTTGCCATTTATTTCGGAGGCTAAGCTGAACCAGAAAGTTAAAGGGCAATTCCACGAAAAGTGGTCCTAACACACCAAATTTTTTCCCCCCCATACTACAAAAACAAACCTTATTTTTTGACAAAAAAATATCTACTCTTTTCGATTCCAGCATCAATTTTAAGATAAAATTTTTCTTTTCTCATATTTTAGCTTTGTTTAATAACATTGAGACAAATTCAAAAAAAAAAAATGCATTGTTAGTGAAAAAATGTAACAGAATTTTTTTTCACCTAATAATCAATTTTTTTCTGGAAAAACTATGAAATATCATGAACTCAGATCCTTTAGTATGATTATATCTCATATTTTTTGTAATAAAGTGTTTCCTAAGTTTTTAACCCCTCAAGATATGCAGGTTACTTTTTTTGGTCACACACGTAAGGCAAAAGAAAGAAAAGTTCCCCCCCAGGTCTAATTAGGGGACTAAAAGAAAACTATCTCGTATCATAAATTAACTTGATACATAACACCTGTAACCTGACTTACATCTTCATCCATTCGGCAGAAACGTTTTAACGAGGCTCTTTAAAAGCTGTCACACATGTAAGGCTTTTGAATGGTTTACCTTAACCCTTCACTGCATGGTGTGCCAGATCTGGCACAAACCAAATAAACCCTCATATATTCCAATGACTTTTTAAATGCAGTTAAACTGAGTTTTACGCCCCTTCTGGAACATTGCTATAACAGTTTAGTGTGACGTTTATGTACTAATTAGTTGCACTAGTCTAGGTATTACAGTTCTTGCTTTTGAAAAAAAGAGTGTCTGCAATCCCGTTAGAAGTGTGTTTAGTCATTATTTCCTTTGTTCTAAAAATGTTTTAACACTTAGTGGCAAATTTGTTTGTACCACTTATGGCACAAAACACATTGTAGATTATTACACTTATCGGTATACAAAGCATATGCTATGTGCTTTGTGCCATATGTAGAACAAACAATTAAAACATCATTTTTGGTGCACATTTTTAAGATAAATTTTTTTCTTCATTTTTCCTGAACTCAGAGTTATTAAAAGGTAACATATGACTTTTTTCATGAAAATATAAAAAATCGTGCAGTGAAGGGTTAAGAGTCAGGTCTTTGTTTGAGAAACTTTCCCAGGAACCGATTCTTTTAATTTAAACTTTTTTGTTAATCTCCTCTGATTACATGTAACATGTTATATAAATAAATTTTAAAATAACCTATATATAATTCGTATACAAATGAGAATTAATTTCGTCTTCATTCTTTATTTTGTGAACACATCTTTGCAATTTAATTATTTACTAGCGGCGTTGTCCAACAAAATCAGATCTTTCGTTTAGGGCAAAAAATCAAATATTAAACAAGTGGTTCCGTCCGGAACTGAACGAGCCTACTTTCCCGTTTGCCAATTTCAAATTTCAAATTTGGTAAAATATTCATCCGAAAGATAATGGGTACGTGGGGGGTGGGGGGGGGGGCAATTCGAAAAGTCAAACATGAGAATGAATTGTCCTCGCCGAGATCTTTCTAACAAAAAAAGTTTGTTCAAATCTGACTGTTTAACCCAAAAGTAATTAGCGGGGGAACAGTTGTTCGAGCGGTTCAAAGTTGAACAAAAAAGTGCTCAAACCAAAATATTAAATGTGAGAAATATTTATCCTCGCCGAGATTATTATAGTCCGTGGAGTTAGTGCAAACATATTTCACTTCCGGATACCAGTCTGAAATTTTATGTGGCGCTTAAATTCACATAGGAGGACAAAAAAACGCCGGGAGACACTTGATTGGAGGTCATGGTCATTCCGTGATGACGTCATCAAAATGGCCGCTTTTACAGGTAAATACGTTCGTTTAACTGCTTAAAACTCCATCATAGATTGAAATATTGCAAAACTCAAATATATCATCTGAAAGATCTTTAAAAGAGATATTTAAAAAGATTTAATTTTCTTTCTAAGGTCAAGGGCCCACATGTGATGACGTCATCAAAATGGCCGCTCTTACAGGTAACTACGTTTGTTTAACTCCCCCTAAAACTCCATCATAGATTCAAATATTGCAAAACTCAAATATATCATCTGAAAGCTCTTTAAAAGAGCTATTTAGAAAAAAATAATTTTTCTTTCTGAGGTCAAGGGCCCACCTGTAATGACGTCATCAAAATGGCCGCTTTTACAGGTAAATACGTTTGTTTAACTCCCCTTAAAACTCCATCATATATTTAAATATTTCAAAACTCAACTATATCATCTGAAAGTGCTTTAAAAGATCTATTTTTAAACATATAATTTTTCTTTCTGAGGTCAAGGGTTCACCTATGATGACGTCATCAAAATAGCCGCTTTTGCAGGTAAATACGTTCGTTTAACTGCTTAAAACTCCATTATAGATTCAAAAATTGCAAAATTCAAATACATCATCTGAAAGCTCTTTAAAAGAGCTATTTAGAAAGATTTATTTTTTCTTTCTAAGGTCAAGGGCCCACCTGCGATAACGTCATCAAAATGGCCGCTTTTACAGGTAAATACGTTTGTTTAACTCCCCGTAGAACTCCATCATAGATTCAAATATTGCAAAACGCAAACATATCGTCTGAAAGCTCTTTAAAAGAGCTATTTAGAAAGCTTTAATTTTTCTTCCTAAGGTCAAGGGCCCACCTGTGATGACGTCATCAAAATGGCCGCTTTTGCAGGTAAATACGTTCGTTTAACTGCTTAAAACTCCATCATAGATTCAAATATTGCAAAACTCAACTATATCATCTGAAAGCTCTTTAAAAGAACTATCTAGAAAGATTTAATCTTTCTTTCTAAGGTCAAGGGCCCACCTGTGATGACGTCATCAAAATGGCAGCTTTTACAGGTAAATACATTTGTTTAACTCCCCCTAAAACTCCATCATAGATTCAAATATTGCAAAACTCAACTATATCATCTGAAAGTGCTTTAAAAGATCTATTTTTAAACATATAATTTTTCTTTCTGAGGTCAAGGCCCACCTGTGATGACGTCATCAAAATGGCCGCTTTTACAGGTAAATACGTTTGTTTAACTCCCCCTAAAACTCCATCATGGATTCAAATGTTGCAAAACTCAAATATATCATCTGAAAGCTCTTTAAAAGAGCTATTTATAAATATTTAATTTCTCTTTCTGAGGTCAAGGTCGCACCTGTAATGATGTCATCAAAATGGCCTCAAATGACGTCATCACAGGTGGGCCCTTGACCTTAGAAAGAAAAATTAAATGTTTCTAGATAGCTCTTTTAAAGAGCTTTTAGATGATATATTTGAGTTTTGCAATATTTGAATCTATGATGGAGTTTTAGGGGAAGTTAAAAAAACGTATTTACCTGTAAAAGCGGCCGTTTTGATGACGTCAGTACAGGTGGGACCTTGACCTCAGAAAGAAAAATTAAATCTTTCTAAATAGCTCTTTTAAAGAGCTTTCAGATGATATATTTGAGTTTTGCAATATTTGAATCTATGATGGAGTTTTAAGCAGTTAAACGAACGTATTTACTTGTAAAAGCGGCCATTTTGATGACGTCATCACAGGTGAGCTCTTGACCTCAAAAAGAAAAATTAAATCTTTCTAAATAGATCTTTTAAAGCGCTTTCAGATGATATTGTTGAGTTTTGAAATATTTAAATCTATGATGGAGTTTTAGGGGAAGTTAAACAAAGGTATTTACCTGTAAAAGCGGCCATTTTGATGACGTCATTACAGGTGGGCCCTTGACCTCAGAAAGAAAAATTAAATATTTCTAAATAGCTCTTTTAAAGAGCTTTCAGATGATACATTTGAGTTTTGCAATATTTTAATCTATGGTGGAGTTTAAGCAATTAAACGAACGTATTTACCTGTAAAAGCGGCCATCTTGATGACGTCATCACGGGAGTTCATGACCCCTGATCAAGTGTCTCCCGGCGGTTTTTTGTTCTTATATATGTACCTAAGCTCTGTACCAAATTTCACACTGGTATCCGGAAGTGAAATATTTCGGCTATTTTTGTCGCTAACTCCACAGACTATTAGAAAAAAAAAATGTTCAAATCGGACTGTTTACTCAAAAGTTATTAACGGGGGACAGGTTGTTTGAACGGTTCAAAGTTGAACGAAAAATTGTTCAAATCGAAAAGTCAAATATGAGAATGAGGTCTCCTCACCGAGATGTTTCGAACAAAAAAAGTTTGTTCAAATCGGACTGCTCACTCAAAAAATATTAGAAGAGGGGGGGAGGGTTGTAAAGGCATACAGACACATATATAATGCTGATAGCTATAATTATCAGTTGTGGAAGTTGAATTGACTTCAAAATGAAGACATGCTGCACGCGGTCACACACGTAAGGCTCTAGTGTCACACACGTAAGGCAAATTAAAAATTTTTTACTGCTACTCTACGAAGTTTAGAAAAAAAAATATGTGGAATACTTACTTAGTATACTTAGACACATGCACAAAAATCACCGTTCATTTATCTTTTAAAACTTCACAGGAAATTACAAAATAATATGAGGTATAGCTTATTTTCAGATTTTCCGAGTCACACACGTAAGGCTGTATTTAAAATTTTATTAAAAAATTCAAAATTGTCCTATGAAAAAAATAACGCCGCATTACAACTTTTGCATATCTTCTGTTACTCCAACAGCAACCTCTAAGAAATATATAAAAAATATCGTCTTGGTTTTTATTGTTATTTGCAAAAAAATGGTGTCAAAAAGTCACACACGTAAGGCTGGAATGACCCTAAAGCAAAATGCACGCGCGAATGTTGATGTAACAACGCGAGTGAGATATACTGGCATTTGATTGGTCAATCGTTTTTCCTTCTCGATACGCTGTAGAAGGAGAGAAAATTCTCGCTTGGGCACATTAGGGCTTTCAGAGTAGTACGAAATTTGACAAGCGACTACTTTTTCGGCTATTCTTGCTTGTCGTGAGGGAGTAATAGACGTCACTGGAAGTTTCAGAGTAGGGCCCCTGGTGCCTCTAAGTGTCACTTCACCCTTCCGATACTATATGTCGCACCATATTATACAAGAATATTATTTCTAAAAAATGTGTGATGCCACACGTCTTGCTCTCCCCGTCCTTGTCAAACAATCCTAATTACATGAACCCTCCTCCTTCTCAATGAGAAACATCATTTGTGGATGACCCCTTAGCAACACGCTGTCTACCTAATCTAAGACATAATATTTCATCTACTTGTTTTGGGAAGGGTGAGAGCAATTGACCTCTTTTTGGGCCTTAGGGGACCTCAAGAACTGCAAACGAGTTGATAAAACATGTTACATGCATTGACATGATGATTTATGATTTCTCAATGCATTTTACTGCAAATTGAGGGAAAAAGGCAAGAATATAAAAATATTAGGGTAACCGTGCATAAAATAGAATCTGAAAGTTTTAAGTTGCAAACCAAGAAGTAAATTTGAAGAAAAACACATTTTTTTTAAGTTTGGCATGTTTTTGCTTCCTCAAGTATTTCAAATATTTTGGAAGACTAAGCATTTTCATCAATATCCAGCTTTGGGGACCGTCCCTGAAATTCAAGGACGTATCGTTACCCGAGGGCACAATACGGGCAATAGTAAACAGTTGCTAATTTTTACCATTCACCTTTTATTCCCGCACTACGATGGACGCGGTAAAAGCTAAAAAGAAACCAGTCACTAGCGAGATTACAGTAAGAATTTACAATCAGCCCCTCCCCGTTTCCGAAAAACGGGAGCGGGGCGGGGGGCAACAATGAATTTCCTGCAATAGCGTGAACTTGACCAAAATCGAAACGTACGATAAGTAATTAGTTAAGATACTCCAATTTGAGTTTACGTGATTGAGAAACGAGAAATCTGAAAGCAACAATAAATCTGATTTGCTTTGACTGTGAAGCAATTTTGACAAGCTCAAAATCACGGTAAAAAGCAAAGTTTGGCAGCAACTAGGAACCCTGGCACACATCTCAACAAGTGTGAAGGAAAAAGCATTTAAAGTAAGGAAGCCATTGGGGAGGGGGGAAAAGGACCCCAAATATTAGACATTGACATGGAAAACAGTAAGAAAAAAAAGAGGAGCAAACCGGAGTAGCTATTTATATAACACTGAACCGTCAACTACAAAGATCTAGGCAAAAATAAACTGCAATAGAAACTACTGTAAGATTCAAGGAGGGAGAAAGAAAATTTTAAAACATGGCTGAAAAAACATAAAGCAATGCTAAACATATTCATGTAGAATCAAAATGCACTGCAGTTAAATCTCCAGATCAGCATGATCCAATTAAGATGTTAATTTTATTTAAATTCTAGAAAGAGTTTGAAAAAATTTAAAAAAAAGTCTGACATAAAAAATAAAAACTTTTCTACTCTGAGATAGAGTTTTGTTCAATTGGACACCTCATTCTCACGTCCTAGTTTTTGATTTGATCATTTCGAGTAGTTTAAAAAGACACTTAACATTAGCTAGCGGAAAAAGTTGAATGATACATGTCCCCGAAGTCACAAGTGGGATTTCAAAACTTTAAGCAAATTTTACAGGTATTTCCTTAAATTTTTTGTATTTAGGGACGAAAAAATAATACATTGAAGGGAGCGGGGTGTTTGGGATCATTGCGTAAAATTCAATACCTAAAAGCTTTTTAACTCTGTAACATTTTAATAGTCACTTTGGATCCCTGGGATTTCTTATTTACTTCCTTTTATGTAGTAAAGGAAGTATTGTGATCACGAAAATAATTTCACTCAAATTTCGGTCTAAATTTTGACTTTGCTCACCCCCGAATGAATGTCGTGTAGTTTTTTCGACCTATCAGCACGTGCATATGTACCTAACTACATACAAACAGACGAAAAAACCATTTCGACCATCCCCGAGTAAATTACGACGAGTTTTCTCGTGACGTCTGTATATACGTTAGGGTGGGTCGAAAAAAAAAAATATTTTTTTTCGAAACGCTATACCGCGGAAAACTTGCCTCTAGGGTAGGTAAGTAAAATGCAGATTAAACGGAGAAATAATATTGAGTCCCCAGCTAGCGCATTGTACTTGAAAATTAAGTCATTTTCCAATTTTTTTTTTTTTGCAGTACTAAGTCAATAATAATTTATTCCGCTACAGTGAAAATCCTTTACTAAAATGGTTGAAAAACACATGAAGAATGTTAACTGATCAAAATCGTTCAATTTGCGGTGGCGCAAAGGACTCAAAAATCGGTAAATTATTGCGTTTTATGCTCGCAGCCATTCTAGTCGGCCTCGTTGTCCGGTGAATAGCAGTCATTACTGTTCAATGTATTAAGCTTTTCAACGCATCTCCCACAAGGAAATTAGTTCGTCCGAGGAATTTGAAAATGAAATTGATAAAAACTAGGCATAAAAATTCTGAATTTCGAGCAGAACAACGGCTGTTGAAGCTTCAAGTATGATGAAAGATATGAATATCGTTACTAATGAAGGCCACTCTCACATTATTAACAAAAGTAAAATTAGAAGGGAAAAAAGCTAAACGTAGGGAGCTTTAAAACCAATACACTGAAGAACGCAGTCCGCTCTAAGGACGTTTTTGATGGAGGGACGAATAACACCCTCGTAATTGAGAATGTCAACCAAAAACATATTCGACGATACATAAAACAGGAACATTATTCTTTAATACAGAAACATGGATCTGTGTGTTTGTTGATCACGTTACACCATTAAGTGAAACAGCTCAGAACATTGCTGATAGCATTATCTCTAATCTGACTGAGTGTCTTCTTTCCTTAGACGAACTAGATGCATTAGGATGTTACGGCACAGTAACTAACCAGGATTGGAGAAAATATTTATACGTTTTATAGAACAATAAAACACCTCTACAGTGTGGAGTTTACCTTTGCACTTTAATGAGTTGTCTTTCTAGAGCATTTGTTCCAAACTTTAAAATGTGAAACGACTATGCTAAAATCATTTAGTTGCTAATTAGTATCCATCTTCATAAGTGCAAAAAACTTCCAATACTGGATTTTGAAAGGTATTGATTTTGAAGTACCAGGCATTGATTCTAATTTTTAAACAAAGAGCAACAATACCTGTGTGCATAAGTTCTGATATAAAGTCAGGCAGCTACACAACTGCTCGCGAACCAGGGGCCCTACTCTCATTGTATCGTCAATATAGTCGATACCGAGAATACGGGTTTTTTGTGCCCCGTGACGTCACATCTCGTGAGACACGAATAATCGCTAATCTCAAAGCCACTTCTAATTTAAGGTATCTAGAATCTCGCCGAGAAGTTTACGACAGGGTAAGAAGACGTGAGATGCCTTCCTCGGCAGTGAGAAGCTGTTTGTTTATTCCATTTTTTCTCAACGCGGAGTGTGCCATAATGTTTATAAGTTCTGAAAATGTGGTTTAGTATGTTTTCACATTGAGAGTCAAGATTTTTTCTTTATTTTGAGTTTGAATTTGGGAGAGGCATCCATTTATCGGCAGTAATCAAGGGCGTAGCCAGGACTCACGTTAGGGGGGTGCAAGCAGTGGCACCCCAATAGGAGGTCACTGTGACCTCCCAAAAAGTTCTTATCCGATACAAATTAGCTGATGAAATTTGGAAACAGTGAGACAGTATTGCAAGGCTGAACTTCTTTATTTTATTTATTTATTTATTTTCTTTAATTAATTAATTTATTTATTTTCGTGATACCTCACGTTTCTTTTGGTAGACATAGATAAGTATGCATTCTTGTATTTTATTTATTTATTTTTTAATCCTACAGTAAAATTGAGTTTCATTCGGTAAATTAAAAATTTTCTCCTCAAAAACAGGTAAGCTTACTGTCATTTTCTGAAAAAGTAATCAATACTAGATATAATAACGCAGTTTATATAAAGTTCCCAAAAATTAGCATAAAAGTCAAATTTTTAAATAAAAAGAGAAAGAAAAAAGTAAGAAAGAAAGAGAAAAAAAAGTTTGAAATTCTATTTGCACAAAAAAAAGGTGGAAAATATGAACTCAAAGAAACTATACTTTATTCAGTCATAGTCATGCACACCTTAACCCAATGGATGGTATAAAATATTTCTAAAAAAAGAAAACAGTAGTTTTTTATAAAATGATTTTATCACAATGCAAAGTGTAATACAGAAAATTAGATAAAAATGTGAGTGATATGTTTTTAAAACCTGTGTTTTACGTAAACAAAGAAAGAGGCAAAAAAGAAAAACATCATCCTTATTTAGAATGAAATGATACGGTTTACTTTAAATGTTTTATGAGTTAAAGTACTTAAAATAAATTGTATGCACAGATAAAAAGCAAATGCAAATCCAAAATTAATAAATACACAAATAAATTTGGCAAAATCGTCAGTTACCAAAGAAGTTAAAATTAATCAATAAAGCTTATATCAAAACAATACTGAATATGAAAAGCATGAAAGGGGACAAAATCGTGTGTCAAAAAAATAAATAAAATGGGAGCTCACAGTGACCTCCCATTAGCTCTGATCTAGGGGGGTGCAGCTGCACCCACCTGCACCCCCCTAGCTACGCCCTTGGCAGTAATTGGAACTCTGCAACTTTGCCGATTATCTATAATCATCTTATTTTACTGAGAAATTGGCCAAAATTTTTCAAATTGAAATTACTTTAAGGTATGCCCAAAACTTGAATTTATATATTTACTTAATCAGGGTGTCGATCTAACCCAAGGGGGAGGGATACATTTCCTTTAATAAAATGAGCTCCTTACTCAAATTCTATTTTCTACCAGAAGAGGGGGGGGGGGAGCATTTCGTTTTTATCGTATCGTATTTAAGTTTAATTTTTCCTCACAGAATAATTGAATCATCGTTTTTCAAGTCTTAAAATGATAGCAAAAACATAAAACATGAATTTGTTTCTTTCAATTCTCAAACATAAAGTGTTTTAAATGCATTTTGGAAAAAAGATCCGCAGACATGTGATTTAGGATCTGCATTTTTCTCTTATGCATTGCCCCAAAAATAGGGACTTGTACTTAATATTTAGAGAGTGAATATATATATCTTATTGCAAAAAGGCCAAAATATCGTAAAAAGCAAAATTGAGTCTATCAAAATCATTGCAAAAAGCGCAGCACATGCAGTAATTTTTACCCCTCTCAAACAACAAATGTTTTAAATACAGGTTTTGAAAAAGTGATACCTAGACAATGGGCATGACTTTGTAGGACATTGAGCACAAGCTTTATGTGCTGCCCCCCCCCCCCCCAAATAAAAACAATATAATGAAGTAGTAAAATATTTCGGATTTCAAGTTTTCGAAAGAGTATTTTTTAATTTATTTTTTATCTTGTCATTGCGATATGAAATTTCTCCATTTTAAAACTTTAGATGATTTGAGCCCCACCCCCCACCCCCAAACGTTGGTGCCCTGAGCCTGTGCCCCATATACCCATGCCTTAATTTTGCCCTGCCCAGACATGTGATTTTTCTTTACTTAGCATTTAAAGACTGAAAATACAACTATTATTGCGAAAACAAAAATGAGTAACGCAAAAAAGGAACTTTTACTGAAAACCTGAATTTAAACTATTATTGCGATTAAGTCAAAATATCGCTGAAAACAAAGTCATGAAGTTAAATGATTTAATTTAACAAATATTTTCAAATATTAGTATTATTTTTTAAAAGTATTTATAAGTTTTTTTCATGTTTAGTCGAAGCATTTGATACATTGAGATGAATTCGTATAATGTATTTCGACACTTTACCTTGCTTACACTTGTATGCTCGTTAGGGTGATTCAGAAATGTATGGGAAAAAATAAACTTTGTATTTTTGTGCGTCTTACCCTCTGATTTTGTGCCACTATATACACTGATTATTTGTGCAAAATTTTAGCAAAATATATTAATGTTTAGAGGTCGCTCAAACGCCTTGAAATTTCGTGATATTGACAAAAACGTGATCGTAAATGATATCTATAGAAAAAAGTAGCCTTTGTATTTTTGTGCGTCTTACCCTCTTATTTTGTGGCACTACATACATTGATTATTTGTGCAAAATTTTGGCAAAATATATTAATATTTAGAGGTCGCTCGAACGCCTTGAAATTTCGTGATATTGACAAAAACGTGATCGTAAATGATATCTTTCGAAAGAAGTAGCCTTTGTATTCTTATTCGTCTTACCGTCTTATTTAGGCCCTTTATATACACTGAATTATTCGCCCAAAATTTTAGTAAACTTTATTTACATTTAGGAGTACTTCAAATTTTGTGATAGTGGCACAAATGCGAACGTAAATAATAATAATAATAATAAAGTTACTTTATTGCTTTTTTATATCTCCGAAGAAAAAAAGCGTGCAATCACAAAATGAACTATATATCTGAAAAACCAATGAAATGCAGAAAAGTATGAAAACTAATCAAATACGGAAAAAGATAAAAAACAAATTTAAATACATTAAATATATAGTAATTCGCTAATTAATTCTTGCAATACTTTTTAAGGTTACTTTTTTGCAACTTTGAAACCTTTTCTGTGTTCCTGTACCACTTGAAGAAGACACTGTCTTTGTTTTTCGTCATTAGTGATAGTCTTAACAAATGCTTCAATAAGGGTCATGCCACGCTCCGTATTGTCGTTTACAATCCTCAGTTTCTTTGGTAGTATAAAGCCTTGTTGGTAGCTATCTTAAAGATTCGAATGCTCAGGATCAAACAGCTGATATATTTTGAGTTTCTTCTTTACATAAATAAGGACGCTAAAAATATTCCAAATCATTTCTTAGTGTTTGCACAAAAATTGTTGCTGGGAACCCAGCTCTTAGATATTCTTTCCCATTAACGATAAGAATGTGAAAGAAATCACATTCATATGTTACGAATACCTTTTTTTGTCCAGCTGCAAGTTTGAACTGGTTGGGAAATATCCATAACTTGAAGCCATAAAGAATCTTTAACACAGATATAACACGAGGAACCACTCCTGGGACACGAAAACATACACCAAGAGAAGGTGCTCTGCTCAAGAAAATCGCACTAAGCTCTAGTATCTTCCTTGGACACTTCTTTTACATGGGTCATCAGAAGTTAACTTTGCGCAACTTCCATTACTAGTTGCACGTTGCTCTGAATGTGATACCAACTCCTCAACCTCATCGTTCCTCACTCCAGGTTTAAAATTAAAATGTTTTATTCTGGACTATGATTGCTAAAACCGCTTAAAAAGCAGTATTGTAGATCCAATGGCAGTGGATGGTTCCACGCAATTGCGTGAACATCGCATCTGACATTGCACGTAATCAAATACCCCAATTCTACCCATTTCTTGGTTTATCGGTTAAAATACCGAGAGACCAAGAGTAGAATAGATTTCGGTTGTAATACCACAGAAAATACAATGTCTAAAATATAATGGCGAAAAGCACAATATAAAAGTTGCTTCCCTAGTTTTTTTTTCCCAAATTCAAACATGCTCCAACTTTAGTACCGGCAATGCATGTCGTATTGAAACACATACCACGTACGAGATCAGTAAGTTCCCATTTATCTAACTGGTTATCGTATAGCAGCATTTTCAGTAGCAATTCCAATGCCTGACTAACTTACTAGAACCCAGAAGTAAATCATCAAAGCTAGGGTCCTGATACTAATACTGGTATGAAACCCGCCGATCATCTTTCATTTTCCCAATATATTTTGCATAAGTGTTTCGTTCTAGTGAACTATCAAAGGAAGTCCTAGATTTAAACGACTTTTGTAAGTTAACGGCCAATTCAGAGCGAATAGTTTGCATTTACCGTTTTATGGACGTTGTCAAATCCTCCCCATTTTGACCCATACTTTGTACTGTAGCAGCTATTATCAAAGTCGCTTTTTGTCACTTATACTGAGCCCTGTCTAGAGTGGATGCTAGTTGTTTTAGCCAAATAAACTCATACACCTCAAACAATCAAAAAGAAAACAGAAACCACAGCCCGAGCTAGCAGCTGCATTTTCTACCCAAACTCAGGTAAGAGATAATGCAGCTTTGGAGCGGGGGGGGGGGGAGGGGGGTAATCGTTACAACTCACTTTGAGCTATTATTTTATTGACTAATAACCTAGTAGAGTAAACTAACGTTTTAAGTTATTCCATTTTATATGAAGAATAATATTATTTCGGGTAATTAAGCTATATACCCCAACTCTCGAAATTGCTAATTTTCAACAGAATTCGATCGCGTTGAGCGACCTCTAAATATTATTCAATTGAGCTAAAATTTTTCATACATCACATTTATGAATAGTGTAAAAAAACTGCGGGGTAAGACCAGAGAAATTCAAAAAAAAATTTTTTTGAATCACCCTAATGCTCGTATGTGGTGAAAAGTTACACTAATTGCGATTTAAAATTCTAATATTTTTAAATTCCTGAAACACAACATCTTAATCTGCCCGACCTGAATGCTTTTAATATTTGACTCTTGAATCTTTTTGCCATCTATTTCGGAGGCTAAACTGAACCAGAAAGTTAAGCAAAATGCACGCGCGAGTGTTGATGTAATAACGCGAGTGAGATATACTGTTATTTGATTGGTCAATCCTTTTTCCTTCTCGATACGCTGTAGAAGGAGAGAAAATTCTCACTTGGGCACATTAGGGCTTTCAGAGTAACACAAAATGTGACAAGCGACTACTTTTTCTGCTATTCTTGCTTGTCGTGAGGGAGTAATAGACGTCACTGGAAGTTCCAGGAAGTTTCAGAGTAGGGCTCTAGGTCCTCGTTCCCACTCACGATGGATGACAACAGCTAACAGTTTTGAGACTATATGTAAGCGCGAAAACCCGTTGAGATAAACACAAACTGTTAGTATGTTTTTAGTCTCAATCATATATGTTTGTATGGCTCAAATTAAAGAAAAGCCAGTACATAACAGATGGTCCTGCATATTTTTGAAGCAAATCAAATCCATAAGATTTCTATGGGAGAATTTGATTAGAGTAGTTGATCCTGTAATTTAAAGAAATGCATTGTTTGCCCATCCAAAGCACTTGCTCCTTAAGATGATAGTGGATGAAGGAAAACACATCAGTAAGTTAGGTTTCAGAAAATTATAAAAACTAGAAAATAATCCTTCAAACCAGATCTCAAAAAGTAGCCTTCAGGCAACGAACTACACAGAAATAATTAATCTGATCACCATTACACTTACACCACTTCTATTTTTTTTCGAAGAGTTTCTGATGATTAATCGTGGGCTAAAATCACTGCTGGTGAAACTGGTGACATATGGGTAAGTTCTTATTTAACACAAAACAGATTAAAAAAATCGTCTTCGAGAAGAACCGAGATGGTTTCATAAGATATCCTTGAATCTAAAGCTTCGGTGCCAAAGTTTTGCAGCAAGTACAGCTTCGACTTAAACACACGAGACTTCTTGCAATGCAGTAAATATGTTACTGTAATAAAAAGTTAAGATTAATATGTTCTTTTAGTACATTTTCTATGCCCACTTCATTACTATAAACTGTAGTGTAAACTAAAAAAGTTGTTATCTTTTAACACACAGAGCTCAGAATAATTTACTAGATATTCCTTTAAGGTTTTAGTATGTACCTTAAATGCAATAGTTTATCGTTTTTTGAATCTTTTAAGCTACCATAAATTGAATGATTTTGACTGGTTAACATTCATCATACTTGAAGCTTCAACAGCCGTTGCTCTGCTCGAAATTCTGCAGCGATCACAGGTCAATGCAGTATTTTTCAACATTATGTGCATCTGCCAAGGTGACTTAGTTCAAGCGTGCTATTCAGAATCTTTATGCCTAGTTTTTATCAATTTCATTTTTAAAATCCTCAGACGAACTAATTTCCATGTGGGAGATGCGTGGAAAAGGTTAATACATTGAACAGTAATGACTGCCATTCACCGGGCAACGAGGCCGACTAGAATTGCTGCGAGCATAAAACGCAATAATTTACCGATTTTTGAGTCCTTTGCGCCACCGCAAATTGAACGATTTTGACCAGTTAACATTCTTCATGTGTTTTTCAACCATTTTAGTAAAGGATTTTCACTGTAGCATAATGTAGCATGTAATAAATTAGTATTGACTTAGTACTGCAAAAAAAAAAATTGGAAAATGACTTAATTTTCGAAAAAAATTGAAATTTTAAGTACAATGCGCTAGCTGGGGACTCAATATTTTTTCTCTGTTTAATCTGCATTTTACTTACCTACCTTAGAGGCAAGTTTTTAGCGGTATAGCGTTTCGGAAAAAAATAATTATTTTTTTTCGACCCACCCTAATATACGTATGTATGTGCGTATGTATGTGTGTCGAATAACTCAAAAACTGTATGCCGTAGAAGCTTCTGGTTTGGTATGTAGGCTCTGAGGGGGGTCTAGGTATGCACCTCCCCTTGTGGTTGCATTTGAATAATCCCAAGGGGTCTTTTACCCTTTTTGGGGGGTAAATCAATGCAGATTAAGTGATATGATTTGGCGTTACCGCTTGGCGATATATCGTCAAGCTTTTAGTCGGCGCTTGCTGCCAACTTGGCGACAAATCGCCAAGTTGGCGACAAATTTGGTGAAAAAATGATGTTTTTGAATTTGGATTCAATTTGGCGCTCTCAGTGATATTTTGTGAAAAATTCACTGAATTATGGTTAAAATCTGCGATATTTAGAAAATGAAATTTGTAAAACATTTTTTTGCATTGATTGGTGACAAACTGGAGTGTAAATGTTTGAATTGTTATCTTGCTCACTCTCAGGCACTATTTTAACACTTAAGGCATCTATTATGGAATTTAAACGTAAAAGGAAGTAGTGTGGCGTTCACACCAGATTTTTAAATTCTGAGATTCGGGAAGAATGTTTCTCCAATCGTATTATATGCTCTGTATTTCTTTTAATATTTAAGCTCATAAACAAGTACGCCAAATAGGAAAACTAATTTTTGCAGTCTACAAACGGATGTTAAAAAACTAGGGTGGCCGCAGAAAGAGCGTAAAAAATTTTCCTGACTTTTTTCCCGCATTAAATAAAATTTCCCGATTTCTCTTATGGCAGTTTTCGCGCTTTTACTCAACAAAAGTCAATAAACATTAACAAACAAACGATGCAAGACCCAAACGACAAAGCAAGCATGGTGATACTGAACTTTAAAATAGCGATCTTTTGTCTTAATAGACATTATCAGAAGATGAAATCAAAAAACCCTGAAAATGAAGGATGAAAAGTAATGACTCCCCGAAAAACTACTAACGCTCTGTTTCATTTCCATGGGTGTCCTCAATGGGGAGAGGGGGCATGAAAGATTGCACTGTATAGAAATTTTTAAAGGGGTACTTTTAGGGGGATTTTTCTTTTTCTCAACTTTTTTTTTTTTTTTTTGAAGGC
>JAXGGA010017782.1:0-23479 GCA_038373865.1 Uloborus plumipes | reverse complement strand
GTTTAACTTATTTCATGCTAAAATGAAATAGGTGAGCCTTAAATTGGTAATTCATTGCGAGTCGTAATCTTTGTTAGAAAATACTCATATTTAAATGTGTTAAATTTTATCAACTTGTATGCTATTACTCTATCTTTTCAAAATTGAAAGAAAATGGCCATTTTGAGACAAAAAGTTTGAGTTTTGAGCTTTTTGAACTTTTTTAAAATTTCAAAACCCCACCTATGGGAATTCTAGTGCATCAAGGAACCTCTGAGCCAAGATTGATGAAAATCCGACAAAAACTGGATTTGTATTAGGAACAAACATACAAATATACATACATATATACAAATATACACACATTCATTTATATATATATATATAGATGGCGTACTTATTTACTTTGAGATATTTCCTCTGGGTCTTCTTTCTCCGTTTTTAAAATATATATATCTTTGGTAGATTATTTATATTTTAATAGGTTAGTTCAATCATTTAGGGAATTTGTTTCGTTTTAATATAACTTTCACTCTTGTTTAATGGTTTATTTTTAAATTTAAGATCATTATCACTGTGGGATTTACAGTTATTTCTATTGTATGTACTAGTTTTTGTCTGGTTGATGTTTTACTATGAAGATAATACAGTTGACGCTGAATTTTACGAACTACTTGGGACTACGAAAATAAACTTAAAAATGGGAGTTTAAACTCGAAACGAAACAAAAACAGTGTACTATATGCTACGCATTTTTCCGTGGCAAATTCTACCAATATTAATAGATAGTTTATTTTTACCTATATCAACAAATAATTTATTTTTTGTTTCGCACTAAATGAAAAAAAAAGTCTTAACACAAGCATCTCAGACATTCAGATCGCAATGTCAAGGTCTGTTTGATTTCTTTCAAAGTAGTTTATTTTTTGCCCTTTCAGCAATCGAGTTCGTAGAAAATAGATTGCTATTTGTAGTCCATAAAAAATGTAATGAAAATTTACATAATTTAAATGAAAAACTTTCTGCACTAGCTAATTTTCATAAAATTGAGTGTTCGTAAATTAGAAGTTCGCAAAATCTAGCGTCATCTGCACGAAGTGCAGAATACATGAGATACATTTAGATTTCCTTTCCTTTACTTTGTTAAATAGCAAATGAATCACACATTCAGGGATGAGTATTTCTACATCTTTGCTTTTTTTTTTTACTTTTCTATGTTAAATGTATTGAACCAACTGAGAATAAAATAAATTGTCAGTACAAAAAATAACCAGACATATAAATGTCTGCAAAAACTATTTGTCAACTTTATAAACAACATAATGTTTTGATAAAGAAAAACAAAAGTAAAATAAACAGTGAAAGCGATTCGTCCGCGTAATCTTGATCACGTCCTATCAGAGCGGCTTTGGTGCATGACGTCAGAGCATCTTTCTTCTTCTTCCCATCATCTTCGGATCTCACCTGGCAAGTTCCCCGCGACGTGAAAATTTCATTCATGGCTCCATCCTTTTAGCGTGTTGTGTTGTTTCTCTCCTGGCGACCGGAATATTGTTGTGTGCTATGGATTTTCCTCAGTGAACTGCAGTGGCGTGAGATATATTTCGATATTCGTGTTTTTGCAGACGATTGGAAATATATTGCTTTCGCAGCGGCAAAAAGTATCGTCACATTTTTCTTTTAGAATAATTTAATTTTCCCAGATAATATGCAGTCAAGTGCAGCTAAGTGTGTGAACATGGAATAGGAGCTAAGAAATGAATTACTGATAGTTGTGAAAACATTTAATCACAGTGCGATTTTTAAAAAAGTATTTTTTAAATCGTGAATATACATTGCAAGTTGATGGAACGAATGATAAATTAGTACTTAATTACGAAAGAAAAATATTTTACATCATGTCAATGTAATTTTTTGAAATATATTTGGAGCTAGTATAAAGTTACATGCTGCAATTTTCGAAGTTACCTAGAGGAAAGGTTGAACAACTTTTGTCAAGATTCCAATGTCACTTAATGCTAATAATTATGCATAGCTCAAAATACAGGACATTTATGAAATATTATATCTAATTGATTCTCAATACTTGTTTTGAATAACAAACTAAATTACGATATCAAACTGACATCGTGAATTTTAATTTACATAAAAACATTTTTGTTGCATTTGATACTAAAAATCTGCAGTCGAAAATCAATGCGTTTTCATTAGTTTTTGGCTACTTACTCTAAACGACGAGAGATTAAAACTATAGGATTCGTGTGAAAAAGCTTTTAATGTACATTTAGAATAGTTTGAAAAACATAAAAGACGTATTTCTGTAATTATAGACGCATGTTTATGAAATTTCGACTGATTAATATCGTTTTGTTTTAAACTTTAAATTAAAATTTGAATAAAAAGTTTTTTATTTTGTGAAACATATTATAGTCTGCAATATTTTGTAAATTTGAATTAAAATATTATAAATATTATAACGTTAAATTGAAACGTATTAGACTTATAAATGGACGAAAGGTAAAAAAAAAAAATCAATCAAATCACAATTGTTTGTTTCAGAAGCTTGCTTACAAAAAGAGCAAAACTATCTGAAAGTTTGAATGCCAATTTTATCGCAGCTTTCATAGTGATTATTACTTTAGTCATGAAACAGTAAATTCGCTTTCTGGCCGCTTAAACACCAAGAAGTACACAACTGCATTATGTGCACGTGTTCTTTGGATTTGTGTCGTCTCCCGTGGTGCTCTGAAGGACCTAATTCCCCAATGGCTTACGAGAAATCTTCTGAATCGTTTTTGAGCAAACTTTTTTTACTCTCTCCTCGCATTCCAAGAGCTCGTTTGAAGAAATGGAGGAATCAAAAAAGCGTAAGTAATGATTTGAACTAAATTATCAGTACACTGTATGTGAAGTTGTGAACTAAGTAGCACACTACTGTTTTGTACACATTCTGCAGTAATTTTGTTTGGCAATAGTAGCCTGATTGGTAAGACGGGTTCGATGCTTGACGGTCAAATAGCATTCGGTTACGCTAATGGCGACTGGTGCACGTTAACCCATTTATGCCCAAGTTTTTTTTAACAATTTTTTTCAATTTTCATCTGTTTAAAACTTTTACTTGGAATGGTTTACATACATTTTAGGCTTAAAATAGTTCGCCGTTGCCATATTTATTAAGTCATTTAACGTCCTGTTTCTGGGATATTTGGCAGATATGTGAGCAAAATACGACCTTACTTGACTTGACTTTTGCAAAGTAACCTTACAGAAGGCATCTGTGATCAATTTTAATCAAATCATTTCAAAAAAGTTTAATTTTATGAAAAATAAGTTCGCAAAAAAAACTTACTTTCTGCGGCTATCCATGCTGAATCGTTGTTTGACTGATTTGTCTGAAAATGATTGTCAATAAACAAACTCTGATGTCCAAATAGTGACTTTAACTGGTTTTTTAAGGAAGAAGAACTATTTAACTTGTGAAAAACAGCTTTAGTAAAATGATGTACCCATTCCAGGTTTTTGTATGCAGTAACTAACAAGCGTCCCGTTTTTAGGCTACAAGGCATAAATGGGTTTTAAATCGGTTGTGGTCAATAAGCCCTCGAAGTTCCTGTGCCAAAACAATACCCCTGAGACTAAGAACGATTATAATCTTCAAAAAAATATTGTCCATTTTTATTCTTCTAACTATAAAAGACTAAATATTTTACTAAAGTGAAGTTGCAACCTAACATGCGAAGTCAAAGGGAAAACGACCAATTCCAACTCCAGAACCCGACTCATGCAACCCAATGCCGCTTCGCATTCCTAGCAAAGTACTTTCGTCAAACAATCGACTATCCATAAAAACTTTTTTTTCGAGAGAGAGTTAAAAGATATTTAACTAAAGTTTTTTTTACCCCTTGTTTACAATTTTTTTTAAGGGTAGTGTTTTTTAAAGAATTTTCGCGGATTTTTATGTGTTCCCGATTTTTCTGAACTTATTATTGAAGCTAGTTTTGAGAGTTCGAAAGAGTTGTGGACATTTTATTGTCATCATCATCATCACAATTTTTACCTGTGTTACTTTCTACTTAAGAATTTTGCTTTATATTCTGCTTCCTATACTTCAAAAATATCAGTACTAGTTCTGGTTTTCCAACTTCAATAATTCTTTGTTTGGTTTTGAATATGTATTAAGCTTTTTTTTTTTTTTTTAATTCAGTTTAACACAACAAAAATAACAGACTCTACTATTATGTTCCTATAAGTTGAGATTATTACCAATATTTTTTCCTATAAAATATTTCTTAAATATGTTGATCTTTATAACCTGTTATATTCTGTTGTAATAACCAAGAGGAAAAATTAATATTTTCCATCAAGTATTTTTCTCAGAAAAAAGCTTCATGTGTGTGAAAGTTACCGATTGAAAATCTGACCTCGTTATGATACCCCCCCCCCCTTTTGGGCTCGGCGATTCCCATAGTGGTCGAATTTCTTTCGATGTCGTTTTCGGCCTGTCACGTGGACGAAATCGCTGCCAATTCACCAATCAGGTGTCAAATTTGTCACATGACCGAGTTGAAAACAATAGCGAAGTTAAAACCTAGGAGCTGAATGAAAGTGGAGCCGAATGTCTTGATACGAAAAACGAGTGAATTTAACATTGACTTGACACAAAATTCGAGTAAGGGGCCCTTTCAGAACATACGCTGACAACCAAAAAAGGATTAGCGCAACAAGAATCTATTTGCAGGCTTTTCATTTAGAATTTTTCTGTAGTAAAAGGGAGGAGCGCAAAGGTTATATACGCAATGCACAATTATGCGAAAAACCTTGCCCAATTTCATTGTACATACATTGATTTCTCAAAACACGGCGTAATTCGAACCCACTCCCCTCTGACCTCATAAATGGTGGGCCTGTTCCTATGCAAACCGTACACTGTTAAAACTGCAGGTTGCACAAGGCACCTTTAGGGTGAGACGTTATAGCACCAGCAGGCACCCTCTAATGGGTGCGGCACCCCCTAATGGGTTCCTCTTGACTCCCTATGGCACCCTTGAAGGTGACATTCGGCTCCATGTGGCACCCTATAGGTGTCTAATGGCACCCCATGGGTGCCCCATGGCACCCCAAGGAGTAAAGTGGCACCTTCAAGGGTGCCACAAGGAGTCAAGAGGTACCCTTCAGGGGGTGCCGCTGGTGCTATAACGTCTCACCCTTGAAGGTGCCTTGTGCAACCTGCAGTTTTCACCGTGTACATACTAAATGCTAACCTTCTACGATAAAGATTGAGTTAAGAGATACAAATATGCATACAGAATAGTTACGAAGAAACTAATCATAGATAATTCAAGGCTGGTTACAATAGAAATTTAGCTTGACGTTTGAGTAAAAAGGTTTTCGTTAACTTCCCACTTTCAATAAATTACCTCTTATATCGTAGTAGTAAACATCAAGTATGTGCATTAAAAGCTTTTGTTACTTTAGAAAAACAAAGTAATTAAAATATTAATGTAAAGCCACTTTTATGCCAGATATGCCACATTAAAAAATAATAATCATTTTTAGTAACTTCAACAAAGAAATTCGAAAATGCAAGCCAAGAAGATACAGAAGTTCGTCTTTTATCGTCAAATAATTAAAGATTTGCAATTTAATGGCTCTTTTCAACCCCGCTCATTATTCCGCGAAAGTCATTATTTCTCGTGGATTTAACTTTATTCAAGGGCAGTTACGATCAAAGACAGTACAAACTCACTTAGGAAAATCTCGTTATGAATATTTGGGGTGAAATCACGTTTCTTCGAAAGCGGACGACGTCATTTCAAAATGGCTTCCTGCACATGCTTGGAGAGTTATAATAAAATTCTAAATTCGGCTAAAGTTGGTTTATGAGGGTGTGAGTTTGTGTGTTTTGAATATTAATTATTGATCTTGATGGGCTTTGTTATGCACGCTACGTATTTTTTTTTTTTCTCGACCTGCTTAAGTTTTCCTTTCCTATAACTGTTGTTGATTTTATCGATTCCACACTGCAAAAATGATTGTTGTTTTTACAGTATAAAACAGCTAATTTTATAGTAATAAACTACAAAAAAATTCATTTCAGTTATAAACTGCAAAATTCCTAATGTACTAAACTAAAATTGCTAGTTTTACAGTTTACGACAGTAAATTTTAGTTTTAAACTGGAACCTCTGCTGCTAGTATTATACCGTTATTTTTACGGTATAATGCTGCTAAATTTTACGGTAAAAAACTAAAATTTCTTACTTTACAGTAAGAAACTGTAAAATGGTTTGTTTTACTGTTTATTACTGTCCATTTTACAGTTTCAAATTGGAACCTCGGCTGCCAGAATTATATTGTAAAAACAACTTCAGCTCATTTTTTGCAGCGCACTTGTTAAAAATTAAGATTTCCGTCATATGGTCAACATTTATCAAGTTATGGCAGATTAAGATTTTAATTTGTTTAGTATAATATTTGAAATCCGGTGCAATACATAAGATGCATAAAAATGTGGTGCTTTGTTGTCAAAACAACAAATGAAGTTTTTGCATAATAGTGCGAGAAATTACTGAAATAAATTAGAAAAGCAGTTTGGTTTTGAATGTCACTCATACGAATTTACCTTCTTCAAAACCAGCATTGAATCATCAGTTTTAGAGAAGCAAAATAATTCGAAAGCAACTTATCTTGAAGAACTTTTTTTTTTTAATTAAAGGTTTTTTTGTGCAGTTATTTACCTTAAAAAACGTTTATACGTTGTAATAAATTGATTAAAATATGAATTTATGTAATGGGAAGTTGTACAAAAGCAAGAATGATACACAAATCCACCGAAAAGGCATGTCAGCCAAGTCGGAAACTGATAACGCGGCCTATGACGAAAGGAACCCGACTTGCCATTGTAATAATGCATGTTGAAGTGGATAAGGCTGTGGGACGAAGGCCCGGTGATAAAGCTGACACTGGGCCCACTCTCGACCGCTTTAATAATACATTCATAATTGAAGGGCTTGGAGGATGAAGGGGCTATGTTACCTTTAAAAAATAATAAATACTCTGGACAATGGTAAGCAATGGATACAGGTAAGCAAATAAAACTTGGTACATCAAAAAGTAGATGTCATTGGACCAATTTCATACGCACCCTAACAACAAAACCAGAAAACAAAAAAGCTGCAACACCCGCGACCATGAAATTTTGAACTTTAATTGCTTGCAATTTCTGTTTTGCCACATAACCCCTTGATCTCCCAAGCCCTTCAATGGTTGGAAATCCTATGTAGTTTAGTGATTAGGACAGCAGGCGATTCGGGTTTGGCACAAAGGAAGAATCTCATCACGTTTTCTCTTGCTCCATGCAGACAAACTCACGTAGTCTTAAGGCTTCGTTGTACCTGGTAAAGAATTTGGGAGCCAAATGGGAAACGTAAGATAGAATAAATGTATGAGCGATAATTATTAATTTGTGGAGTTTTAAAGTTATGTCCTTCATGAGCATGTACAGTAGCACAATCTTTACCTGGACACGAATTAGAAATATTGATCTATGAAGGGTCTTCTTTGAATGTTACAATCGACGAAAATGCTGTAAAGTTGGGACCGGTCAGCATGTAGACTAATGTGTACCGGGGATGTAAGCAACCAAAAACTACTAGATGGCAATAAATCGTTATTTCAACACTAAAAGCCACATTTCTATATATCTTTATTCATTGCTTTTGATTTTAAATAAAATGCACAAATTGAAATCTTATTTTTCCGTAGCTTTCTGTAACATTTCAATATTTCGGAGGATCCTCTTCAAGTCGAGTTTTGTAAGCGCAATGGTAAGCCAGGTTCTAATCTTTGCAATAAAGAGCACAATTTCTGAACTCTACAACATAAAAGTTGTATCAATCTATGTTTTGGAATCAAAAATTTCAACCTCGTTGTTTCGAATACGCTTAAAACGAATTACTGCTAATAAGAGCTACATTTACGACCCTCATCCTGTTGTTCATTATGTATTGTTGTCTGAATAGTACTCCCTAAGGTTAAGGCAAATTGATCTTAAAGGTACCTTTTTAACGAGGTTCGACTGCATGAAAATCTTGAGCTTTAAATGTGGCCCAAATATTAGATAGTCGTACATTATCTAGTGTTATATGCCGGTCGAAGCGGATTATACTTTTAAAGTCGACCGGAGTCAAGAAATTAGATGGTAAAGTTTCAGACTAAGGTTAGATCTCATCGAATATTTTTTATCAATATATGTTTTATGATAGATTGTTTTATTGCTTTAGTAGACAATTGCGTGATTCACCGGTGATCCTTTCAAAGAAGCTTAAAGCACTGAATCTCTCTTTTTTTAATTCTCCTTCTAATCCTCCCACCATTTTCTCCTCCCATTGAACCAGTATTCTTCTTCTTGAGTTATTATTCCACTTACAATCATTCACCGAACTCGGTGAAAGAAAAACTGAAAATCGAACCATCATCAAGGCCATAAGGATCAAGACGAGGGTAGAGTTCTGAATCAGATGAGAGTTTTGGGTCAACGGCACCAAGAATCTATTACCAAAAGCTCTTGGCCTATGGCCGGTTTAATCTGCTCATGATGCCAAATAGCACGATCTATCGCTCCTGAGTTGTTATAATGCCATTGTTGGCTTTACTCTTGGGCTGTTAGTCTCAGCTTATTTGTTGGGTATTAGTTTGATGGACTGTGCGAGGTTTAGTCATGCGTGGAGGGTTACTGAAAGTTACACTCTCACTTAGTGTAATGTCGACTTGAGCTCTTGAAAAGCTGCGGATAAAGAATGTTTAGGGGACACGAAGATGTGTATGTGTCTTCATTTATTTCGGTGACAGGTAGTTGCCTAATAAGCAGAAAGTCAAAGTAAGATGTAAGCTGTGCGGAAATAACTAAGACTAGATATTGGGAAATGACTGTTCTTTTGAATAATAAGAAGAATGGGATACTTGGGAGTTTTATTAATTCAGCAAAAGAAAGCCGGTTTGGGTGAATGGACTTCTTCTCTTTGTCTTTTTGTAATCTTTGCGGTAAACGAGTAACGGACCTGAACCGCAACCCGGACCAATAAGATCAATGAAATTTCACCCATAACGTGCTATGTCTCCAATTACTGATAGAAAGAGTAGTGCTTCATAAAGTAAGCTTTGGCTTCTTTATGGTTTTTTTTTTTTTTTTTTTTTTTGTCTCCGTTTTAGATAGTAGTTTAATTGTTGCTCAAAAATTGGAATAAATAGTCTGTATAGTGAAGGGAGCTATTGGTGATGAAGCATGGCATCGCTGATGAAAATATATACAACACAGCCGGTAACATTGGGGGAACAAGTCTGTCATATGTCCAGTTGCTTAGTTCTTTTTTTTTTTTCTTTTTTTCTTTGCTTCTTAAATGCTTTCTGTTTCAAAAAAAAAATGTTGAACATGTGCTCTTTGGTTTTCAATTCTTGTTTACTTTAAACCACGGGAAAAGTTATTTAAATAGCATAGTTCAATTTAAGTATGGTTTATGTTTAGAAAATCGTTAGGAAACATTGAACTTCTACTAAAAAAACAATAACCACTTTACAATCAAGTATCATAAAACATTGATGAATACTGAAAACATACCTTTCTGGTTAAGCAGCAAAATTTGTTTTTCTTAGAATAACAAGTAGACATTCTCAAGCGTTTTCTACCTAGCAATTAATTAAGCTCTGACACCGAAGCTGTTACTTCAATAAATTTAAATGTCTGCTATTTTTATTGTGTAATACAGGGTGCGCCAGAGGAACTTACTTTTTTGAAAAAATTCCTGCGCGGTGAATTGGCTGCGTAGAAAGCCGAGAGTGGGCGCATCTGGAGCGGGAAATCTCCAAGTTTTGTTTTTCCTTTAATTAGTCGCCATCATGCTATGGTCAAAAGAGCAGCGCGCCTTTGCCGTCGAAAGCTACTTTTCGAATGGTCGCTCAGTTACTGCTACGCAACGCGCGCATCGAGGAATTTTTCCTTCCCAACCTCGAAAAAATAAACATTAGGGACGTGTGGTTTCAGCAAGATGGAGTCACAGCACACACAGCACGAGATTCAATGAATTTGTTGCGACAACATTTCCCCGACCACCTCATCTCTCTCAGAGGCGATCTCCCATGGCCAGCACGCTCCCCAGATTTGGGACCGTGCGATTTTTTTATGGGGTTATTTGAAACCCCTGGTTTATGTTGATCGACCACGCACAATAGCTCACCTCAAGAATAACATTCGCGACGAAATTGCCAACATACCAATTGATATGTTGCAAAGAGTGCTCACAAACTTTAAAAATCGTCTTAATCAGTGTATGCTCATTGGGGGTCATCATTTAACCGATGTCATTTTCAAGACTAAATGAAAAAAAAAAATAGGATATTGTATTCTCAAATAAAAAAAGAATTAAAACAATAACTTAAGTAGTTTTGTTTTAATTGACATTTCAAAAAAGTAAGTTTCTCTGGCGCACCCTGTATAATTTCTGTTGAAAGTTCTTTTCTTATTTACAAATAATTTAATGCGGGAACTAAGCTGGATCACTTGATTAAAAATACGAAAAGAGTTAAATGACCCAATTGAAAAATACGATTATATATGAAGAAAATAAATACCTTTGTGCGATAGATTTGAAGTTTAAATCCAACGTTAACGATGCACAAATACAGTATACCTGTATATTTGTGCATCGTTAACGTTGGATTTAAACTTCAAAACGATTATATATGTTTAATAAAAAGATAATTTCCGCTTCTGTAAAATAAAACCTGGAAGTTTGTTAAAGTATTTATTAGATACGTTTCAATAAGCTCAAACGGAATTGGATGATCTACGTAGTTTTACTGATTGTAGCTAAAGTTTTTTCTAAACCAAAACGCATTTGTCTTCGTTTATTACATATCTTGAAAATAGCCCTACGCATTACTTTAAAATGATGTGTTTGTAAAGTTGTGTTGCTCTATTCTCCTGACATAATCATTTTACTAACCGAAAAGAAAAAAGAAAAAAAACTTGTAGTATTGAGATTGCAGTTCTATTATATAATAAAACCTTTCTTTGCTTGTCAGATTACTGTTTTATGACCACTGCTCTAATTCTTCAGCGAGTGATATTCTCCCCATAAAAATCGCATTAAGAACATTGCTATAGCCTGTATTCCAGACAGCGAACATTGCTTTTCTTTCTCTCTTACTATTCTTCATATGCACCTATGTGACGGGCCATGATAGCTATTGGAAATTTACAGAATTTTGAGTTAATTAGCTTTTCGGTTGCAGTTTCTATCGATGGATGTACAAATATATCATTAAAGCATTTCCGGCATAAGACACCTTTTCCAGATTTTGTGTATCTTCTACAAAATTGTGTGTAATAAAAAAGTAAAGTATTATCGAAATAAAAACGAACTGATGCCTAGTGATAAACATTAAAAACTAATTATGGAAAAATATCGAAATGAGAAATTACTATTTTTTTTTTTTTTGTATTGTAAATTTGAATATTGTAACAATATCACGTTTTTTTTTTTTTTTTTTTTCCGTGTTCAGAATTGCCTTTAGTTTCTGTAGGTAAATTCTAATAATATATCACACACCGGGGATGAAAAGGACATATCTCTTTTATTTTCTTTTTTTTTTTTCTTTTTTTTTCTTGTTGCAATCTATGGTAGTTTAATGCTAATGCAATTTATAAAGTGCCCCTTTCATTCTCAGTGTGCCAATATGTGTTTTAGCATATCAAAACATGACCTTTTTCCGCCCCAGGATTTTCGAATTAAACTTTTTTTATCGTGACATTAACGCTTTGATTTACTTTCTTAAGTGTAATAATTAATAAACTAATTTATTTTATAAAAAAAACTTATTTATAACATTTTTATTAAATCTTTTATGATAGCCTCGAACATTTCATCATTTACCTTATTGATTCCAAATATATTCAAAAAAAAAAAAACTTCCAGCGTCTCTCCTGATTAATTTTCTTTTACTAGGCCTGTGGGGGTGAAACAAAATCTCTTTAACATCAATAGCTGCTAATTGCGTTGCTTAAGTACGAAAACGGAAGTGGGGAAAGATAGAAGCTATTGTCATGTCAACTGTATTCATTAGCAAATGATCGACAGACATATTGTAATTCTTGGCGATAGTGGATAAATTCGTTCACCTATTATCGCAGTGCCAATAACTGAACCATATGCTTGTTACACGCTCTATATTGCTTCTATTGCGTTTGAACTTTTGCGCCAGATTCAAATCCTCTTTTACTCGTATGAGGCGAATCTTTGAATGAAAAGGGCAGTGTAAAATTAGTTCAAGAGTACTACTATGCATGGTGTACATCGTATATGTTTTGAATCATATCACTAAAATCAGCCATTTAGATGGTGATTAAAATCATTTTTTTTTCCTTTTTCAATCATTGATTAAAATTAAACAATTTGAAACATTTGTGTGCATAGATAAGTGTAAATGTGTTTTTTTTTTTCCAAAAGTAAATTGTTTCTTCCAAATACCTGTAAACAAAGCGTTTTTTCTTCTTCTGCAACCACACATAACTTATGCTATGAAATAGCCGGAGCCAGTCGACAAGGGGGCTAGGCGGTGCGATTGCCTCTGATAGATAGAAAAAGCCAAGGGAGGACTCCAAAATATGAAAGGGCGTCATAAACTAAGCTTTGCTGCATTACAATTTATTTATTCATTTTTAAATATTATTTTAAGAATTAGTTTTTTTAATACTAATTTTAGGTGTAATTCCTGTCTTTCAGATTACATGTTCAGTAATTTAATAATAAATTACATAAAATGTTCGATACTTTTCCATTATTCGCCCAGCATACTGTGTATGGAAGGGGGGGGGCGCCAGAAAATATTCATCGTGGACACCGTCATTTCTTAGGGTGTTATTTCTTAATGGCTTTGTCCTATGAGAAAGCTGCATCCATTAGTACATATGCATTCTGTGCAGTATTATAAGGGATGTTTTAAGCACTTCCTACTTTTCTTTTTCTTTTCGAAAACAAATACACTTCAAGATTACACTATTTTATTAAAATAATTCATTTAACATTCCAAACGCAATGCTGCCATTTTACCCCCTGAATAATTCAAAATAACGACATGTAATAAAGCACATTTCCTTGTGATAATTGGTTTAAAATCTATTTATGAGCATTAAGCCTCTTCTGGGAGCATTTTATGCTTTAAAATTGCCTCATAACTCAGGGTTTTTGTGGAGAGGGAGGATGCTTTTTCTTTCGTTAATTGTGAATTAGAAGTTATTGAGTTAAAATTAGATTCTTCTGCCATTCTATTCAATTTAATGCCGTGCATCCATTTTTAAGCAACCAGTGCTTTGCAATTTGTATTATACATGAAATGAAAAAAAATTCCGCTAGGAACGTTCGCTGTTTTTACTTCCTTTTACGTAGTAAAGGAAGTATTGTGATCGCGAAAAAAAAATCACTCCAATTTGAGTCTAAATTTTGATTTGCTCACCCCCGAATGAACGTTCAGTAATTTTTTCGACCTGTCAGCACGTGCATATGTACCTACCAACATATAAGCAGCCGAAAAACCCTTTTCAACCACCCCCGAGTTAATTACGACGAGTTTTCTCGTGACGTCTGTATGTACGTATGTGCGTATGTGCCTCGCATAGCTCAAAAACTATATGCCGTAGAAGCTTCTAGCTTGGTATGTAGGCTGTGAGGATGGTCTAGTTGTGCACCTCCCCTTGTGGTTGCATTCGAGTGTTCCCAAGGGGGTGTTTTACCCCTTTTTTGGGGTAAATCAGTGTTAATTTCAATGCAGACTCAAGTGATATGAATTGGCGCGACCACTTGGCGATATTTCGCCAAGCTTTTGACGCCAAGTTGGTGACATATCGCCAAGTTGGCGACAAATTTGGCGAAAAAATTATTTTTTGAATTTGGGTTCAACTTGGCGCAATTGGCGATATTTTGCAAAAAATTCACTGAATGATATTAAAATCAGCAGTATTTAGAAAATTAACCATTATAAAATATTTTTTGCATTGTTTCGTGGCAGATTAGGGGAGTAAATATTTGAATCGTTACCTTGCTCACTCCAAGCTCTTTTTTTAATACTTAAGGCAACTACTAAGAAATTTACACGTAAAAGGAAGTAGTGTGGGGTCCATACCAGATTTTTTAACATTGCTTCCCCATGCTTTGAATTTGTTCACGAAAAGAAAAAGCTCCGTTTCCGATCCCCTATTCAGCTCTTAATTATAGCTCGATACTTTCTTAAAAATTTACTGCTAGAAATTTGATCTCTTGTTATGGAGAAATAAGAACTGAGGTAGGTAAAATTACCTTCCAGACATTCACAAAAAAAATGGATACCAACATTTGTCAAATAAAAATAGCAAATTTAGAAACAGACTCTGCGTCGTAAATAATGCATAATTCTTAGTTTTTAGTGTTCAAATTTGAGTAAAATAGTTCCTGATTGCAGTGGCAGCCGCTGCTAGGAATCACGTTTGTTCTTAAAAATTTTGATACAATAAAGCTGCTGATTCAATGCTGTTGGTGCCTTGTGCCAGCTAGGCTAGCAATGTGGGGTGCGCTTTTTTTCCAACTGTACCAGGGACGTCATTTCAAGTTTTTCCAGGGGGGAGGTAAAAACACAATACAATTTCACCAGAAAACAACAAAACCACGCCCACTTATGTGTAAATACATTGATTTCTCAATGTCAGGGGGGGGGGCAATTGACCACCCCCCCTGCCCCCCCCCCTAAATGACGGGCCTGACTGTACCGTCATTTGGTGTGAAGTCTGACTTCCACAGTACACGCATGCCATAGGGACCCGTTTATAGGGTAGGCAACCTTTCACAGCATAACAACACATTCATACAAAGAAAGGACAAGGACAGGAGAGAGAAAGTACATCCATGTCAGAGTCAGGATTCAAACACGGGACGCCTCCATCCCGGTCAGACAACTCTGACCCCTAGACGTGTTGGAAGGCAACCGATTCAATAAAGCAGCTACTTTAATAAAGCTGAACTTTGTTGACGATTTGATTCATTAAAGTGACTGATTCAATTAACTTCTGATTCAGATAACCGGCACCTACTGTATTATACGTTTTTCTCTCATTTCAAGTACTTGGGAAAGTAGCTTGAAGTGGATCCCTTAAACTAGGCCCTCTGTCCCGAACTCAAATTTTTGGGAATGGGAAAATTCTCAATTTGCCGAATGAAATTCCAGATTTCCAGAATGATACTTGATAAAATACAAACAGACACGCACTACTACTTACAGACACACTATTGCCTAAATCGAAAACTAAGAATTTTACTGAATGGTAACGATCATACACAGAATACACACATTTCCAAAAAGAAGACACATTGAGAAATATTTTTCAAGAATGCAATTTACAATTCTATCTCCAAATTTGCCCAGTAAGGAAATTTTTTTGGAGCTCATAATGATTTTCCGTGACCTTCCATCTGGGAGCTACTGCCTGTATTTCGCTTTTTTTAATGGTCAGACTAGTTTTATACGATTATGTATTAATATCTATTTCGAAAAATGTAGCGCTCCTTCACGTTTTTTTTTTTTTTTTTTTTTTTTTGGTGGAAACTAAGCTCTGTGTTTTGTATTTGTTGTTTTATCAGTAAAAACACGATGTTAACAAAAGGTTTTTGAACCATAAACCACAGCTTAGACTGAAAGCATTTTCTTCGTAATGCAAACAAAAAATAAAACCCGAAGAACACTTTTAAAAATCTTTTCAAAGGTCGCCATTTAAGAGGGTTAATATTGTCCAGTAATTCCTAAGACATTTTAGTCTTTTGCTACTCAAACCTGCCAACTTATTGAAGACCATAATTAGTCACCAGATTTGAAAGAAAAGTCAAATAGAAGAAGACGAGGAAGGAGATGAGAAGAGGCAGTGGGAAAAGAATGTTATAAAGAAATTTAATGGCCGAAAGATTTTTATCCGGTTTTTCATGGAGTAGATTCGTCCCTTCTGAAGGTCGCAAGGTTAATATGAGTTGGAAAGCTTGGGAAAGAGGAAGCGAGGAAAAGAAATGAGTTTTCCCACTAGCTGCTGGTTTCAAAGATATATTCGTTTAATTTTAGCTATTATTAAGCAGCGCCATTTCGGCTTTACGATTCTTTCTTCGGGACTGTTTGTGTTCTTGGAATGAGATAGGTAATTTACATCGTGTCGTTTTTTTACTGCTTCTGATTTTAAAATGTCTTGCTTTGTGTGATGTTCTTTTTGTTGCTTCGTTTTAATTAAGTACCGTAATTTCGAGCAATTATGCCTTGCAGTAAAAGATGATTGCGTAATTTTCTTTTCTTTCGTAATTCAATCGTTAGTTTTCAAAGTTTCGCTTTGCAGAACTTTATGTGTCATTCTAGATTTTTGTTTTTATGATGCCTGTAAGATTGATTTTCGCGAAAAATCTCCGGTCACTCATATGGTGAGGATCTGCTTTCTCTGAAAATTCTGGAGCATGCTTCACCAATTATAAAAATTGAAAAGTTGTGTGGAGAGACATGAAAAAGAAGAAATAAAAATGAATAATTATTCTAATTAAGAATTATTATTTCATAGCTGATTATCTTGTAAACTAATTCGTTTGAAGATAAAAAGTAGCCGACTTTTTTTCTTTAAATACTTTCCTCTTTTGAATAAAAAATCAGCAAATTCTCATTGATAAATAACAAATCAAAAGTTAGTGAAACTAGTCAAAACACTAAAAATTGAGGAACATTATCTGCTTAGCTAAAATCTTTCTTGTTTTAAAACGATTAAAAAATGCATTTTAAAAGTGATTTTGTGGCGTTTTACAGTTCAAAAAAAAAAAAAAAGGATACAATCTTTACAAAGGGACTTTGTATTTAACTTGTTTACAAAGGGACATAAGAGGGAATTGATGTGATGCAGATACTCAAACATTCAAAGCATGACGCATTAGAAAAACAAAGAGTGATTCACACACATGAAAAATTGCCTTCGCTGATGTTATGCAAGAAGGAATATTTTTACAGATAATTTATGAAAGAAATATTGTCACACTAATATTTTCATGATCACATCATCCCAATGCGTTATTGCTCATCACCAGCAAGTAATATTCATTATAGAACTTGGAGTTTTGTTTCACTGTATCTAAAAAACAGTAAGTGCTCGTTAAATCCGTGTGTTCGAAAGTCTCGTGGTCCGTTTCAGCAATTAACAGGGGTGCAGTTCTTCGGGGGACTTCCCTCCTTCCCTTCAGAAAACCATGGAGGTTGTGTGGTGTCGCCAAGAGAAGCCAAGACGGGCTCCTGTCCAATTGGAAGGGTTCAAATCCAAAGAAGTCGCTCCCTCTTTCCTTAATTCCTATTTCGTCAAGCGAAGTAATCTTGGGTCGCCTAATTGCATTAGCGACAACAAAAATATGGAAAAGCATGAAAGTACGTTCAACAAGTACAAAAGTAATAATTTATAAAGTGATACTTTTGTGTCGAAGATGTAACCTGTCTCCATAACATTCATGTACGTTTTTTCCTGACGCCTGGTAAGCCTAGCTTCATGGCTTCAATAATTTTACCGAACGCTTATATACGAGCATGCAAACAAATCATACACACATATATGAAACCTATTGAAAAGGAACATTAAGCACATCATTAAAAAAGTTTAAAAATTTTAAAAAGGAAAAAAATCTCAATGTTGCAACAAAGTCTCCAATTTTCCAAATCGTCAGCAAAATTTGCTATGTATGTAATTTTTTGACAGGTCACAGTGCCTTCCCGTGACCTCCCATTGGGACACCCCTGTTCAAAAATAACAGTTGGGCCCTGGCCATGGGCACCAACAAAGACGCGTGTGCACTCCTTGGCTTCATAGAAAAAAATTAAGAAGCAATATTAATTTTATATTTAAAAAAAAGTTTTTTTGGTGATTTTTATGTAACATTTTTTTTTTTTGCTTTTTTTTTTAGTTTTTTTTCTTTTTTCTTTTTTTCTATGTATAAAACATCGGCAAAAAGTTTTTCCTTGCAATTTTTAAAGCAAAAAAATATTTTTTTTTCTGCTTGTTCTCTTCAGCAAAAATAATTTTTTGCTGATTTTTTTTTAGTAAAAAAATTTTACTTTAGGTGCACACTCGTACATATGATTCTGCCGGTACCCATGGCATGGCTTCCACATCTTCCGAGTTTCAAATTCTTTTTTTTTTAGTTGCATATTTCTTTCTTCCTCTCTCTGAAAGCGTTCTCCTGCGATTAGGGAAGAGCCGAACGAAACACGCCAAACGAGTAACCCTTCCGTGAACTGCGCGAAACGATTAGAGCGGCCGAGTGAGAGTCGTGGGAAACGTCCACCCTCTCTCGCCAAGGGTCGGTCCCTCGCATCCGCCTCGAGAGGTGGGAGGGTGGGGATGAGGGTGAAGATCCCGAAAACGACCTCTCCCACATTCCTTTTTATGCGACTGGAAAAATATGAATTTCTGCTGCCTTCTCTTTTGTAGCGGAGATCTTTGCTTTGATAGTTTTGGATCTTTGAAATTACAGCAAACTCTCGATTATCCGCGGAGGGTCTCTGAGGGAAAAAAATTCTGAGTTAACTTTATTCTTGCAGAGCAAAAATTTCGTAGCAAGAAACAAACACATTTAACAAATTTTTTTCGAAAAAGCACGTACTTAAATTTTGTTTTTTTTTCTTTACATTTCTTACCCACAAGAGTGCGGTGTACTTCATCGAATAAATTATTTTACCTGGACGTTATCGTAAGGACCACTTCTTTATAGGTTTTATATGCTTGAGAACCTCAAGTACACATCTGTGGTTATTTGCCAAAAGTAGATGTGTCAAATTTGACAATTTTGTAGTTTACCGATCATGATATGTGTTTACTAGTGTTGTATTTTTCTATGCCAAAATTTGATATGCCTAAAAAAATCATATCAAGTTTGGTAGTTCATGGTTTTCCCGGTAAACTTTTTTTTAGACATATCAAATTCTGACATAGAAAAATACAACACTAAACGCATATCATGATCGGTAAATTACAAAATTGTCAAATTTGACACAGCAACTTTTGGCAAATAACCACAGAAATATTTTTTTATGTTGGACCAATCGTCACTATTTGTACATATCACGTTTTAAGTGCAATGTTACTATTTTTAAGCAAAAGACATCTTTTATATCTTCTTTACTCCTTTTTTTATGCTTTTTTTCGGATTATCCCCGATTATCGTTATCCGCGATGCGCGTGCCACCCAATTCCGTTGATAATCGGGAGTGTAACTGTAAATTGTTTCTGCCTTCTGTTCTAATGTTCGAAGGAAGCTTTTGGAGTGAATTAATATTAACACTATATATTTATCTGTTATGCCTTTTCTGCGTTTTATGTCGAGTTTTAATATTAAGCGCAATTTAATAATCTACAAGGGCGGACCAGAAATTTTTCAAGGAATAGGCGACTGATATTTATTACGTACTTTTTACTATATGCACTGGTTTACAAATATTGAACACAACGGTTTGGTATTTCAATTCCGAAACACTTCCGGGAGAGAGCCCAAACCTATTTCAGCATCATTAAAACTCGCTTGTAATTGCGTTTTTAGAACTTCAATCTTGAAAAATTACCGACGAAGATTCCCCCAAGACGGGAGCGGTCGCCCCCGTTACCCCTCCCTTGTATTCGTCCCTACTTCATTATAAAACGAACGGTAGTGGTTTCTCAAACAAGTTTGACAAATTATAAACATGAATACTCAGGGCACGGCAGGTCGCTGTGACCTTCCAAAAGCTTTCTTATTCGGCAAATTTTGTCTAACCATTGGACAAATTTGACATAGAACTGCAATTTACAAATACACAAATGTCCCTTTTCATTAGATGTATTTAAGTGTGTTTTCCCGTATTTTATCCTTCGACAAAATTTGGAGTTCCATTCGGCTATTTCAGAATTTTTGAAGTCTTGCGGATATTCTGACCTATGTAGAAAAAGATGAGAAATCAAGATGCATCACTAAACATTGTTACTCCCAATCAACTATTTCCACGATAATAAATTCGAACAACCTTATCCTACTGTTATTTCTTAAATTGTCAAATCAGTTTACTCTAATTCTCGTTGTAAATTCTAAACGTTCTTACTCACGGACAGATTTTGCATCCTACTGAAATATTGTCAAGATTATTTTTTGTATATTGTCCATTCCAAACAGATGCTGTATAGTAGTATAAGTTTAGTTAAATCAACAACTTTTAAATTAGACTGCTCTCCAGTGGAGACTGTCGAAATGAATTTCAAAACTGCTATCTGAAGTTTTAGCAGAGAGCGCTGTACCTTTTAAAAAGCTTGGGCCGAAGAAGGACCTTGAGCTCAAGGTGGCCCGCGTTAACGGTAATTTTGTTTCCGTGCAGCCAAAGACTTTTATTATGATTAAATTTTTAAATTGTGATTCAGTTGTTATAAGGGTCAACTAACTATTTACTGTTGAAACTGCGAACTGCATGTGGCTCCTTTAAGGGAAAAACGTTATAGCACCAGCGACACCCTGTGTAGGGTGCCACTCAACTCCCTTTGGTACCCTTAAAGCCGCCATTTAGTTTCATTTCACACCCCTAAAGGTACCATAAGGTATCATATGGAGCCAACTAGCTCTTTTAAGTGTGCCATAGGAAGTTAAATGGCACCCCTCAAGGGTGCTGCTGGCGCTACAAAGTTTCACCCTAAAAGGTGCCAAATGCAAATCGCAGTTTTAACCATTTTTTGACAGCACAGATTTTTTTTTTTTTTTTTTTGCTCGACCGAATTATTGCACTGCAAAAAATGAACTGTTGTTTTTACTGGCAGCAGAGGTTCCAATTTAAAACTCTAAAATGCTGAGCAATAAACTGTAAAACTAGCAATTTTACAGTTTCTTACTGTAAAGTTAGCAATTTTACAGTTTATTGCCCTAAAATTTAGCTGTATTATACTGTAAAAACAACAGTATAATACTGGCAGCAGAGGTTCCAATTTAAAACTCTAAAATGCAGAGCAATAAACTGCAAAACTAGCAATTTTACAGTTTCTTACTGTAAAGTTAGCAATTTTACAGTTTATTGCCCTAAAATTTAGCTGTATTATACTGTAAAAACAACAGTATAATACTGGCAGCAGAGGTTCCAATTTAAAACTCTAAAATGCAGAGCAATAAACTGCAAAACTAGCAATTTTACAGTTTCTTACTGTAAAGTTAGCAATTTTACAGTTTATTGCCCTAAAATTTAGCTGTATTATACTGTAAAAACAACAGTATAATACTGGCAGCAGAGGTTCCAATTTAAAACTCTAAAATGCAGAGCAATAAACTGCAAAACTAGCAATTTTACAGTTTCTTACTGTAAAGTTAGCAATTTTAGTTTATTGCCCTAAAATTTAGCTGTATTATACTGTAAAAACAACAGTATAATACTGGCAGCAGAGGTTCCAATTTAAAACTCTAAAATGCACTGTAATAAACTGTAAAATTAGCAATTTTAGTTTATTACTGTAAAATTAGCAATTTTACAGTTTAGTACTGCAAACCTAGCAATTTTACAGTTTATTACTGTAAAATTGCCAATTTTTACAGTTCATTACAATAAAATTTGCTGTATTATTCTACTGTATTATTCTATCAAAACACCATTCATTTTTTTATAGTGTAGTATTATTCGAGCAATGAGACTCGGACATTCTCCCGGGCTACAACGCGGCGACCGATCCCACCTCGAACGCTCGCCCCGTGCGCCGCATTCGAACGAGGAGCGGGAAAAGGTCGGTCAGTGGCTCGGTCAAGATGGGGTCGGAATGACATTCCACCAAGTTCGCTCTCTTTCGGATATTTATGGGAGGATCAATCCCTTCGCTCCTTTTCATTTTTTGTTATAGTATGCCGTGTGTTTGTGTGCCCCCTCCCCTTTCCCTCTCAGATACGCAGCCGATTTGCCACGATGTAATTTATGAGCGTTTGAAAGCGATTGCATCGAAGAAGATGCGAGAGTGGCCGTGTTTGTTTTGATTATTTCGTTATCTTCAGGGCAAAAAGGTTGAAACATGGCTGTTCAGAAAGATTATCAGAAATACGCCCTTTTCAATTTTTCTTCTTCTTTTTTTCCATGTAATGGATGTTTTGTTTTGACTTTGGAATTTGAAAAACAAACAGCGAAATTAACAAACAAATAACGAAATTAACGTTGTTTTAAAACTAAAATGGCTTCACCCACCAGTGGCGTAGCAAGAATGTCCTCAAAGGGAAGTGTCCAACTTTAGAATACCTAACTTTGATACTTGGAAATGTATGCAGAAACATCTATAATTTTATTTCAGATTTATATAAAGTCATAAGCACAGAAAATTGATTAAATGATAAATAAAAGTGTCAAAATTCGAAGGGAATAACTTCAGTTTTCAGTATTTCAGTTTAATTTTGAGCTTCAAGGGGGGTGGGGGGTCTGTTCCCAGGGACCACCCTCTTTTCTACGCCACTGTCCACTATTGTTTGATGTTGTGTCTGTGTCTTTTCCAAACACTCCACATTCAGCACACACACACAAACCAGTCCGCTGCCACCGCCCAGGAGGAGGTACATGCTCGCGTATGTTTGTTGTATGCTGGATGCTGATTTTGTCTATGGAGGATTGTGTGAAGTTGAGAGAGTCGGTTACAAATAAAGTCGTATCTGGAGAACAAGAGAATTTGCAGAAAAAGGAAACACAGCGCGTAGTGTCCTATGGCAAATGGCGATTGCAGAAAAACATAATTTCAATTCAAGATGTCAAAATTGAAATTGTTATAAAAATTACGTTTACTAAAATTATATTCCGTAACTAAATCTTGTTATCTTTCCATTTTTACCGGCCATGTTGAGAGAAGAGAATTTTACAACATTTTTAATTTAGTCCCACATCTCACAGATTACGTACATTTTTCCTTCGTTAGCCAGCATGTAAACCCGACTTCTCTAATTCTTCAACCAAATATTGATTTCACAATTTCCCCTGATTCACATTATCTTATCGTTACTTTAATTAGTTCGATAAATATAGGTAAACAGCTATTCCGTAAATAGTTTTATCTTCGTGTTAGTGCAAATACTTACAGATCATTGGGTCATGAACTTGGGTAAAATTGACTATGAACTCGTGTATGTACGTTTATTGTAAACAAGTGCTTACATATTAAGGCTCGACCGATGCATCGGCGCCGATGGTTGAAATTTTTTCCATCGGCCATCGGCATCGGCTGCCGATGCTAACTTGGGAAAAACATCGGCCCATCGGCCTCGAAAGCATCTAAAAGCCGATGCCTGGCCGATGTTTAAACAAAAAAAAAGTTCTTAAGAGGGGGAATTCTATCTTCTCTATTTTTAACTTCACAATTAAAAGTACGTTTAGCATGTGCATGTGGCTTGAACTTGAAATCGAGCGGCAACGGGACCAACACAGATCTGGGTTTTGGAATTTTCGAATC